>JAKSZP010016332.1:0-56701 GCA_022478985.1 Massospora cicadina | reverse complement strand
ATGTAAACTAAGCAATAATCTAAAAATTGTTGTGGAACAGTACAACAGTTGAAGGTTATAGTTCAGGTCTAAAGGCCTATAACAACCTTTGCTGTTTTATTGAAACCAATTTGTACAAAAATTCCACCAGTAGTGGGCACCTTGCAATCAATGTCAAGTCAGTATCTTGGCGAAAAGTTCCTTTACTAATGAAAATGACAAAGTTGTACTATGCCCAACCTATATAATCAATTACTTTCCACAACCTCAAATTTGATGCACATACTAACCTATAAATAGAAAGAAACTAAGGCTTATGATTTTAAGACTATAATGCACTGAAAACAATAAACAAATTAGTATGCTAATAAACAACCTTTAGAAAAAAAGAATAGCAAATTTACCAAAAGAAAATGACTAGGAAACAAAATGCAAAAAGTCTTAGAGTCATCTCTAACCATCATGTGACCAAAGAATATCAATATTAAATGAATATCAGATAAGTTAACACCTGAACTCAAGGCACCTTAGTGTAATAGTATGATAAGCCCTCTCTAGAATAACAAAATGTGGAAAAATTATACTTTATATAATTCTTCACCAAAACTAATGATATACTGGTCAAACTACCCACCACCAAACCCATTCAGTTCAAATGACCTTTAAGATCTTATCAAGCAAACTAAATCCAGCAAAAAATTCAGAAAATATTATTATAGTAACTTCCCTTCAAAATTGGAAATAAAATATAATGTCCAACATGGTATAACCTATCAACCCAATGATAAATCAGCCACTCAAAATTTTTAAAATATAAGATTATCATGATTAGCTTAAAGACTTTTGCAAATTGTGCCCCATCTTAATAAAGGACTTGCACCATGCTATTAGGCTCATCTGATTCTTAATTATCAAATAATGATATACTTTTAGTTCATCAGCTAAGAAACCCCTCATAATCAAGGATCTCTCTTTGGGTACACTTCTCCAGTATTTAAAATTTTGAGTATTTGGCTATTATTGTAATCAAGAAACTCCTGTTAGAAATTGGGCAAGAAGATAGTATAAAAAGCAATCCCATTTTTCTGATGACAAGGTTCTAAATCAGCCTCTTAAAGTCAAAATTTTTATTTACCTGTAAATTTTTGGCAAGATATGATCAATCAATTCTGAAATAATTTAACTTAAATAATTTCCATGATGCTAACCTTTCAAGCTCAAAAAATTTGAAATACTTGTCATTTCTGAGAATTACTAGTAGTACATGAAAACAAATAGTAAGGTTACTTACTAATAATAAAAGATATAATCCCAAACAATAGAACCTTTTGAACAACTAGTTTCCTTTCTGTTCACTAAAATTTATATTTTTACATTTTATTTTTTTCAAGAATCATGAAGAATAAAAGTTACTAAATGAGTAAAAATTAATTAAACAACTTTAAACAAAATAGTGACAACCCTAACTTGATAAATTTCTTAAAGCGCCATATTGATGTCAGAAATGCCAAACTAATTTTTCAAAAGTCAGCTTATCCCTTAAACTTTTAATAGATTGTCAAAGCTAAAGTAAAAAGGGATAGCAATAGATTGATTTGATCCTCACTCTTCCCAATGTCCTTCCCAAAGTAAGGTACTAAAAAATGATTATCACAGGATGTGTTTATTGTTTAATTTTTAAATAAAATTATAATAAAATATATTTGAGGTGGGTCGACCTTGGGACAAATATACCACGCCGGGAATTTTTCTAGCCAGTGCAGGTATTGAACTCGAAACCTGCACTAGGGTGGAAGCAGCTTTACCTGCCCGGCCAACTACCCCAAAATTATAATAAAATACATACCCTCTAACCTAATTTCAGACTTATCAAGCATCATTAAGTAGTACATATATTTTCCAACTTTTATTATTCTTTATCAGCTTGTAATGGACGAGGAGATAATCTCAAAAGCTGCTTTTGTCATAATATGGCACTTTATGAATAAATCTGAGTGTTGTTTTACCTTACTACACATTTTAAATATTCTAAAAGTTTAAGTATCAAATATTGCATTACCCTCTATCTTTATGATATTATGTCTACTCACTGAACTTTTAACACCACCTTTAGGACTTTAAAGTTGTGCATGAGAATATTTGAGAAAATTAACATTAGTATCACACAAATCAAAGTGGTTTTGTGTACCCAGGAACTAAAATGTTAGGTTTTAGTTTTACCCTTAAGGGTGAGAAACTGACCCCAAATTAAATTTAAAATTTCACCTTGACCCTATCTTAAAATGGATGGTAAATTAATCAGCTTTAAACACAATCAACTACTATCATTCCTTTATAAATAAATATAGCCAAATTTCCCCTCTTTCATAAACTTCTTAGAAAGGATTAAAAAAATGGAAAAAACTCAAGAAGCACAGTTTATTAAAATAGAGGGATTGGTTATCTGTGCATCATATTATATTCCCAAATTACAAGGAGAAATTTCAGAATTTCACTAATTTGAGCACATAGCTCTCAAAAAAGGTTTACATTAATCATAAAATCAAAGATATCTGCACATTATTGACCCAAAAAAGTTTACTTTAGCTGAAATAGTTAAATAATTTTGTATGAAAAAAGAGAGCCCTGCAGATATAAATTACCCTTTTTTAATTATTGTACATCTCCTGGGACAAAATGTCACCATTTACACTTTAAACTATGCTGTGTGCTTTCTATTAAACAACCTTATTTTTAATGATTTATAAGATAATGATATTATTTGATGCTTTTAAGATAAAGTTTATTCACTTACCTGAGAGATTGAACTCCATTACTGATAATCATATTAAATTTTAATAGATACCAATCGTCAGAATTGCAGATGACCACATAGTCCAACCCTTCAACCAAATGAGATTCAACAATTAAGTTATAATTGTAGAGGGTCAGCAATAGTGGCTGACTGATGAAAATATTTTCAGGCAGAATCTACAATGATATTAGAAGTTGCTGACTATGAATTATTGTCAGGCATCAACTCCGATGATAATTGAGGCCGCTGACAGATGATAATTTTGTTGGGCATCATCCTCAATAAAATTAAGCAATAATTCAATATTGGGATAATCCTAATAGTTGAATTATAGGGAATTGTTCAAAGAGGAACAGATTTGAGTCATTAGAAAATACCAAAACGTTTGAACGCCAGAGGAAGAGTGGAATTGTCATCAGCCAAAACAAATGGTTTCATGTATCTAATACCAATTGTTTGGTCCATTAAATGCCCGAGGATTATGATGCCTAAAAAACCCAAGGCAATGGTGCCCAACAAGATTCAGTACCTAACACTAAGGGTCAAAATCAGTATAGGAGCATAAATATTCTCATTGGACAGCTGAAAAGTTGTGTGGCGATTCTAATTATAAAAACCCAACTAATTCCCTAATAAAATTAGATTCAAAATGATATTAGCTTAGTTGTTAAACATTGGTTGTTTTTAATATTACTCTTAAGAGAAGAGTGCAAGGATCAGATATCTTTATGTTGGCAATATCAAAATCTCTGCTTGGCTCTGCGAGAAGGGAATAGGGAAAGTGTTCCCTACCAGATCAGAATATCTTCAAGAGGAAGAAGCACCAGTTTAGTGTTGAACTTTACTCTTAATGTGGCTTTTGGACAATCAACTATAATAGTAGTCTTCATACTATTATTGCCCCAGTCTATCAATCTCATATAACTAATCAACGCCAGGATCCATGAATCTGTGCAGTTGAAATCCAGGGCTAAAAGAGAGCAGAAAAAGCCCAAGATTTTAACACCAATACACTTCCAGTGTACTATATGAAAGAAACAGATCTTGATCAAAGGATTCTGCAAAGTCAATTTTAAGTTTTACAAAAGCATGAATTTATCAAACATCAATATAACAGCAAGAATTAATAAGCAAATTCATCAAGTTATTAATTAAAAAAGATCAACCTTATGTGTATACTAAGGAATCCATAAGTCAAGTAGTTTCAAAGATACTGAAAGCAAAATTTTTAAGAGAAGTACATAATGATATTGGGCAAATTAACAAAAAAGAAACTTATGAATGACGTATTAACATATTTTTAGCCATACTTTTATTCTGATGTCTATGGATATGTTGCTGATTATCATGGCTGCCAAGTTTACCAAACAACCTTACACCACAAACCATTCATCTTGATTATCACCACTGACTCATTAAACTCATGGGGCATCAATTATGGTGGGCCACTCTTTACAGCCATTTATAAGTTCAAGTACATTAAAGTAGCAACTAAGTATATTACCAAGTGGTGGCATAATAAAGGTTTACCAAATTGTGGCATTTGCATCCTTAACATGGCTTGTTTCAAGCAACAACGTTGCTGGATCCTAGTGGAATTTCTATCAGTGAATAGTGCTGGACAAATTGGGTTACGCCTAACTGTTTATTAAAACAATAATTTATTGATCTAATAGCGCAACTGGAAATTCTGACAACCTTGTGCCCGTTTTCCCCCTCATGCAGTAGATTTTGCTGACCCATTATATTAAAGCCTCCCTTAATTTTAAGCGTTTTACTATATTAAAACTATATTGTGGTTTGCTCATTTATTGGTCTATCTATTACCTCAAATGAAACATTCTCAGTCCAACTTGGAATTTTTCTTTCCTTTTCTAAGCCAATACTTTAAGGCTTTAGCTAATGTAGCAGATTTTTCCCCATTACATTATTTCAAGATCTACTTTTTGCATCTCACCAATGTACCACTTTGAAACTGAATGTCACCAAGGTGTCCGCTGTGCTCCCAAATACCATCCTGTCCTCAGTTGGGGCTACATGCACTTATAACGCCTTTCACTATAATGCCCTGCAACACACGCCCTCCTGTTGGGCCTCCATCCTCATCCAACTAGCCAGCGTTTGAATCTATGAAATTCATGCCAGTTGGCTGCTGTACCAAAAATTTTGGGCTGTCAAAAGCACCATGTTAGTATTCTAGGCACCTGATACACATTATGGCCATAAACCATTTCCCTTGCCTCCGCTGCTGCCTGCCAATGGCTTCATCTTGTGAGGGGATGATATCATGGTCCAGTACTGTTTATAGCAATTTCATTTCTAACATGACTTAGCTTTCAGCACCTACTTGCTGGAGATCAGTGAAACTCCTTTTTGTGAATAATGTTGGATCAATAAGTAACATCTATATGTTTATCAGATTGATAGTTTAATGATCTGATAACGCAGCTAGAGATTACACTAACCTTAGGCCCAATTCCCCATAATGTATTTAATTTTACAAACCGTTATATAAAAGCTTCTACTATTTAAAAGAATCCCATCTGGAAATTCTATCAATTTTTGGGACCATATAGTAGTCTGTTGTTACTCAAATGAACCGTTTTTGTCCAAATTAGGTTTTAGCTTTTCTTGGATATGCCAATCCCTAGCAGCTTTGGACCAATGTAGAAAGCTTTGACAAGTTATAGGTGACCTCTAGACAATTCAGTCTAAAGGTCAATGCACTAATACAGCTAAGTCTTAATATAAAGAAATACTTACATCCTATGGACCCCAACATATCATCCTATATGTCATGGGGCCACATTTTATCACCAAGTTAGTTGCTGAAACAATTTCAAAAATGATAAAAAGAACTCCAAGATGCTTTCCTAAAATCCCAAACAATTGATTAACAAAATGATTAAAATTGAACACCAATGTATTCTCTTAAAAAAGATTGACAATTATAAAAAATCTCTGAACAGATACCTACTATATTAAAGATTTTCGCTCCAAAATCCAAAGAACCACTCAACAAACCTCTTTATATATACTTATATTTTGAATCATTAGACTCCCCAATTTTGTAACCTGGAAAATGGTAAATAAGACCTCCGCTGACTATCAAAATACAGCTTATAAAACCTACCAAGAAGAGGCTTAAAAATAGAGATTAGATATGATAAACATCCTAAAGAATCTCTAGTATTCTCATAGATAGTCCTTATTTGTAATTTTTACACAATCTACTGAATTACAAGTCACAAAAAACTTAACCAGACTTTTGGATACTTTTTAAAGTCCTAAATTTGTCTTATATAAACAAAAATTTGGAAATATATAATATTGTATATCAATAATATCATTATCTAACTTAAGATTTATCAGCATAGAATAAATAAGGAAAGTTGTATAATGAAGATAAGTCATTTTTGTCAGTGATAGAATATCCCTCATTTTATCCTTGATTTTGTTTTCATATGGAAATCTCTACAACCCCAAAATACTTTATCTCTTAGACTATTTTTTGAAAAAGGATAAGGTATTTAAAACTACTTTTTTTTAATAAACAAAGTACTTCAGTACATAGTTACTTTCAATAATTCCTTAGTTTAATTTTATCCCGCTTGACTGCTCTACATATATTGGACTTATATATTCAAATGAGCTTACTAACATTGATTAAATGTCATATCTGATAATGGCAAAATGAGGTCCCAACAACGCCTCAACTTGTAATGGAACTGAAATCTGGGACCTTTTTGACAATGTTATGAGTTTCAAAGTTCGATTTATAATTTGCCTCATAAGAAATCAAAAAATAATTCATTAGATATATTTTTATATTATGATAGCTAATTTTCCCAGTGTTGGTTAAGATTTAGATTCAATAGATGATTATAGTCAATTTTTAGCTTTTATATTTTAAATAATCATTGATATTAAAATGTAAACAGATATTATAAATCAATCAAACAATCATTAAACCACTTAGTAAACCTGATGAACTTTTCATAAAATAATAATGCCAAACAAGTTGGCTAGGATAGATCAGTTCCAAGTAAAGATTGTCTCACTATTGTATCATATATAGAACTATTTTTTTCTTATTATAATCTTTAATTTGTTGTATTTGATTGACAAATAAGTAACGATAGGTTTAGTACTCAGAGGCGCCTAAATTTGATGACTTGGGCCAGTTGCTTAAATTGACAAGAAGCTAAACCTACATATGGGAATCCAGAGGTTCCAACAATTCTTAGATGGATATTAGGGGAAGTTCTTAAAATATACAATGACTATGCACTTGTATATGATAGTATCAGTGCAAAGTTTCAATTAGGCAATGGCAATACTATTATATCCTAGATAAAATAAATTCATATGAAAGTCAACTAAAAGGTAAAAAGTATCTTAATAAGTAATAAATAGTACTCATTAAAAGACAGCGAAGCTTTAGGGCTGTGATACAATAAGCGGCCTAAAAAATGAAGCTGTAATAGATCCAGATATGTAAGTATGATGACACAAAAAGGTTATGAGTTGAGAATTAATTAATTTTTTTGTCATCCCAGATTAATTCAAGATCATCTATGTAGCCGTGGCATAAGTCCATACTGTTGTGTTTGTCAAGTGCCAGCTGATTGGTTTCTATTATCTGATATTGGGAAGCCAACATATAGCAAGTAACAATAGATAGTGTAATGTAACATTTGGGTTAATTAAGGAGAAGTATTGAATAGACTTTATTACCTAACATATATAATAACTTAGTTGTAAAGACCACCTTATCTTATTTAATGGCTAATTATTTAGGAGATTAACCCCAAATTTGGTTGGTTAAAAATTCAGATTTTCTATAAGAAATTTAGGTGCTTTAAAACTTGCCACTAATGACAATTTTGGGCCTTAAGCCCACTTAGTCATCGTTTTAAGTTAATAATAATTATAAGTTAAGTTTTAAATGTAAAAAAATGGAAACCTAAAGTTAATGCTTCACCCATACTAGGACAAAGGCTAACAAAGACATCTCCATGCTTTTACTGGGGGTAACAATAATTTTTGATGGGATGGTTAGTCTTGGTCTGATATCAAATCGTCAGAGTTAGGTCAGACATGACAACGCAAGGTTGTTGAGATATACTTCAGCTTGGCAAGCATGAGGTTTGTTTTGGCTGAAATTTGTGAAGGTGGTTATTGGTGCACAAAAATCATTTTATTGACTTTGTTTTGATCTCAGAAACCTTGAAAGCCTTGATTCTAAAGAGACAGAGATACCAATGTTTAGGATATTTATCACACTCAGGAAGGGCAAGCTTTATCTCAACATTAAGACCAAAGGTATAGAATTTTGCTATAATGCATTTTACATGATATTCAGCTGAAATCAATCTCATAATTATCACTGCCTTAAATATTAATGCAATTTGACATAAAACGATTTATAGGGTGATGCGGCATCAGAGAATCAATCATCACCACCAGCTCAGAGTTGAGTTAGTTTTAAGGAATGAGGTGGTTGAGGTAGACAGAATACTCAACTTTAATTTTTATTCACTTTGGGTGCTAAAAACTTGATACTTAATTTTGAAAATGGTGTGATTTTCAAGGTATATTAAATTACCATATTGACTGAAAATGTAAGCTATAGTTGGGGTACTTAGCTTATTTGCTCTTAATAATCATCCAAGTAGCAAAAGTAGGATTTCAGTTACCTAAATAATTATTATGTCAAAAAAGGCATGCAGCTTTGAGAATAGTATTATAAAATTTAAAAATGGTGGTCAGGCGGTAATTTTTGATTTGGCTGACCCTCATTCCATCATTAGTATCTCTTTTTCCAAAGATATATCATGGTTCAACATTGGGTTATCAGGCTGGCAGCAACTTCTCAGAACTATCAATTTTTGGTAAAGTAATTCAGGGTTGTTTTTATTTTTTACTATAACTGATATACCTAAACATTTAGTAAAAAATAGATATCTGTTTAAATGTTAGATATAAAATAAAGATTCAGGGAGCTCAAAATGTTTCTGGGGCGTTTTGTTTAGCTGTGATAAGAAGCCCACCACAATGGCAGAGGATGTTATGTTTGAAGAAGTGCATCAGTTTTAGTGGCCCTCATTATGGCTGGTTCAAGCATGCATCGCAAATTTTGGTTTTTTTGGCAAAAGGAAGTGAGATAGACTTTGATACTTTTGGTATGCTGGTCCAATACCAACATTAGAACAATGGAAAGCTTTGGAGAGGGAAATAAAATTTTGCATAAATTTATTTGGTTCATATGGTTGAAGTAATTTTTGCAAATTCAGAGAGCTTTGGTAATGAAAAACAATTTAGCTAAAGCAGCTTTTTAATTACTTATATCAGTTAATTTGTCAGAATCTTGGTGATCTTTAATGAATATATGTTTGGTCACAGAGGCCATTGGGATCATAGGTATTTGATTAAAAAGCTTTTTTGGACGTCAAATCCAAACTTAAGTTAATTGGTAAGTGATTTCATCTCTTAAGTGTGGCTTAACCTTGATAAAACTGTGCGTTTATCTTTAGACTCATCTGCACAAGTAAACTTACCACATTGGGTGAGAAATTTTGGATTATGCATTTTAGTGTTGCCCTTTTCAATAAAGTGATTGCATCATAGTTTAACTTTGAACTAATCCAATTAAAGTTATTGGTGTTAGGAAATTTTTTTGTTGAGCTTCTAGGTAAGACTTAATGCCATTATCAATTTTTTATTTGAAAATGTATTTCTCTTTGGTGTAAACAAGGTCAAGTTTATATAATCAATTCTAAGAATCATCTGATATGGGATAATATTGGCGTCACATCCTCTCATTTGTATCTTCTGATAACATTCTATTTAATCTCACCCAAATCCACATGTGCTAAAAATAGATCTCTACCCCTTTCCTCTTAACTACTTTTCAGGTAGCAGTAAATAAAATTGGCTGTCTCATCCTCCCATTTGGTAATTAGATAGAACTGTTATTAGCTGAAGCACAATGTGATCTTCCAATTTTATTTGTGGCGCTCCTTCATTGAAGTTACTTGAAACTGTGACTAGCAATTATACTATTACTGCATGATCTCCTCAAAGGCTTGATATGTTTAAGGTGTTTCAAAATTCCTATGACAAAATGCTTCCATCTCTTTAAGTGGCATATTTTAAAAAACTTTTGCTAGATGGCATTTTTAAATTGTTGCTCTTTACATTGATTAAAAAATAATTATTGTTGTACTATTAGTTTGACCATTTTGCATGAGCAACTCAGAGTTTAATGAAATGAGCACCATTATCAGACTTGCTGTAGTTAAACAAGTCAGCAATGATAGGTTGGGTGACCAAAGGTACCTGGGTTTGATGACTTAGGTCAATTTTTTGGTTTAGTATGAATATTAACCTACTTATGGGAGACTAGAGATTCCAACAATTCTCAGTGATATAATAGGTGATTTATCTCCAACTATACAATTGTTAGGCACTTTCAAATAGCATAAGAGCATAGCACACTTTCTATCAGGCAATGGCAACAATATTCTACTATAGAGAATTGGACCATAAATCAAAATCAGCTTTAAGGTAAGCATATCTTACTAAGTATAAAGATGGTACCATTTATAGTACCAAGGACGAATCATGGCTATGATAAAGAGTAGGCTCACTCTACGTTTATAGATGGATTAAATTCAGGTATGATTATATTGTTGCCAAAATTTAGGTTAGGAGTTGGAAATTAATAGGAATTATCAATGCAGGATGGATTGATATCAAAATCAGTAACACTTGCATTAGTCCATAGTGTAGTATTTGCTCAGGTTTTAGTAAGTGGTTTCCATTAATTGATATTGAAAATCCAACAGATAGCAAAACACAATAAATGGTGTAAGGTTAGCAACTGGTTAAGTGTGCAAAATAAGTATTTATAGGCTTTATTACCTAAAATGCAAAAGGTAAAAAGATAATTTTGAGGGTCGCCCTGTATTATTTATTGATAAATTCTTTAAGAATTAATCAAAGTTATTTTGGTTACACTTTTAGTATAATGAAAATATTCTAGGTGCATTGCAACTTAATGTGATTAAACAATTTTAGTCCATAAGCCCAAATAAACGTTAACCTGAATACTTGATGATATTGATAAATAGAAGTTAAGATCGATAAAAAAAATAAATAATTGGAGCACTAATTTTAAAGCTACACGAATACTATGGCAAATCTCATTATAAAAATAAAAACCTAATCCGTTTCTCCTTTTTTAGAAAAGATTTTTGCTAAATTTGGTTTAAAGTGACATAGTAAGTTAGGAGGAGATATATAATGTATATACATATACCCAAATACAATATATTTTATTTATAAGAAATAGCAATATTGACCTGTGCTTTGCCATTATACTACCCTTCAAGGTTTATTACCAGACAAGATAAATTAAGTTCTTTTAGCTTTTTATAGGTAGATGGGCCACAATAAGTTTACAAATATCGTGAAATTCACAAATTTTCAGATAAATCATATGTTGAGATACTGATAACACCTCTAAATATTACAATATTAGACATGGCAGTAGTTCATTGTTAGCGGGCAAAGTAGGGAATTTAGACCTGTATCCTATTAATGGCGGTAATTGATACTTAAGAATAGAATTGCAACCATAGGAAAAGCTATTACCAAAGTCTTAAAATTTTATAGGGGAATGAAAAAGGTTGTTTATATTAATTTATATAAAACGTGCAAAGATAAAGAATTTTGGGCTATAATGACTTACAAACAGAAAATGAAATTTAAAAACAAAATATGTTCTCTCCTTGATTATTCCAATGCATAATTTATAAGGGGAGGATGCTCAGTGGTAGAGTAAGGATTTAATGACCATTGCCTTCTGAGTTTAAACTCAGTATATAAAATTTGTGTGTGGGACTTTATATGACTGTATTGGCATTGCTCACCAATGCCCCAAACTTGGAAAGAGAATAGTAAGCTGGTCCATGAGGTCCCTGGCCTATCTAAATGCTGCTTATGGAGGGTTACCGGAGTCTATACTCCTTTCCTATTAATTTAACTTCTTCTCTAACAACATAAGTCAGTGAGGTATTGTCCTCAGGGAATTCCACCTTAGCTAATTAAAATAAAATATAATAAACTATTTAATTTTCATTCTGACACTCCCACTATTCACTTCCTAAGGATAGAACTTAATATAAGTTCAATTTAGAGCAAATTTATTGAATTCTATTAAGACTTTCCAAGTTGTAGTTTCCAAATGGTCAAACTTTATAAAATTGTATGCGTCCTTTGAAGTGTGGTTAATTTTTTTCCTTTAATTTATAAGCTTTTATAAAGAATTAGAATGAGATCATCTAAGCATTATTTTGTAAACTTTGAGCTGATCATTATATCAAAGCTTTATTTTTTGCCTGTTCTTGGAAGGTTTTATAGTTTTTGTTCTGATTAAGTTATATAAGGATTTACTTTCCAGGTTTTATAATATATTTGGGTTGATATTGCTGATAACACTCTTGTGGTTCAGTTCATGGGAATTCCCACCCACAATCCCCTAAATTATTACACAAGGAGCTCATCGCCAGATTATTGGCATTTGGTCCACCCCATCTTACAATTTTTGATTCCCAAGGAGCCACCTGATTTATGGGCCCTTTCACTTTTGAAACATTATGCCCTGCTACAACCAATATTGCCCTCTCAATTCCACCTTGCACCATCAACCCTTCTGCTCCTGACCATCCTTTTTAGTCCCAAGTGGATGGAGGGCACGCCATCTGACTCACTTGTTTCAAGATAAATCATTAAAATGGAGCTGCCCTTCATTCACCTGAGCTACAGCCCACACATTTGACGATCTCCTATGATGACCTCATCACTGACCTTACCACTTTTTTGACTGGAGCATAATACTACCTACTCCTCTCCCTGTCACAGTTGGAAAAACCCCAGTTCCAACTGCTGTATATTTTAATATTCTTTTGGTGCACCAACAAGCAACCAAACCATCCAACTATGTTGGGAGAGGTACCCTCGTCACCCAACAAACCCAACACTCCCCTAATCCTGGTTGGTTATGCAAAGAATTCTGGGGGAGTTAGTCCAAAACCAACCCACTCAAAAAAGCTTCCCAGCAGGTAAAAGACACATAGTTAAATGAGATATGTGAACCCCAAATCAACCTTTATTTTTATTCTAGACATAAAAAGGCCCTGCCATCCATAGCTCTTCTGGGGAGCCATCGCCACCAATGCTCCCCAGGTAGGGAATGCTAGGGGAAATTGACTTAGAATGCTGAAGTGAACTTCAGAATGAGCAGGCGCACCTTATAAAGGCAGCCCTTTGGGGACCTCATCCAAGTCATTAATTAGGCTTGACAAGCCTAATTTACAACTCAGGTGAGGCACAACCCAGCACCCAAAATGACCAAACCAAAAATCTTAAAAGCGATCTGACTCAGATTTGAAAATCCAAATCAGAGTTGGAATGTAATGATTGAGACGAATTTGATTGTTACAGTACCCCCCACTAGAGAAGGGACCTTCCCCAAAGAGGGGCCCTACAGTGGAAGGCTGCTATAATGAGGGCTTCCTGAGGCAAGTTACCTCAAGCCCCAGGAAAATTAGCCTGGATGCACTCCATACCACTAAGGAAACACAGATGATGAGAGAAAATTGGGACTGGGATGCTGGAATAAGCCCACTTGGCCTGAGGATGCACGCCCATCACTTGTCTGTGTTGCACCCTTCTCCTGAGCTCCTGTTGGCAAAGGTCCTCCCATCATGACTAGTAAGATGCTTTCCCCAACAGAAGCGTGAGAGATGTGCACAGTGCAGCGTGACTGGACATCTAACCCCTTTCTGGGCGGACCATATGCAGGTGAGGGAGCCAAGCTGGGACAGGTCCCCTCAGTGCCACCGAATCCCTGGTGAGTGGGAGGCCCCACCAGCAAAATTAACTGATGGTCACTTCAAGTCCAGGGTTAGCCATCAGTCACCAGCTCCCACCAGTGCTGGTTCCTCGACAACTGGGAACAAGTGATCACTGAGCTTGGCCAAACTTGGGATTAGCAGCGTGCAACGCACATTGGACTTTGGAATAATGTCACAGTCAGAAAATCCCCAGTTCCAACTGCTGTATATTTTAATATTTTTTTTGGTGCACTGACAAGCAGCCAAACCAGCCAACCATGTTGAGAGAGGTGCCCTCAGCACCCAACAATCCCAACACTCCCCTAATCCTGGTTGGTTATGTAAAGTCCTCTGGGGGAGTTGGTCCAAAATCAACCCACTCAAAAAGCTCCTTGACAGGGAAAAAGACCCCAGGTAAGTGAGATATGTGAACCCCAAATCAACCTTCACATTTATTCAGGACACATAAAAAAGGCCCTGCCATCAATAGCTCGTCTGGGGAGCCACCACCAATGTTCCCAAGGTAGGGAACGCTAGGGGAAATTATTCTATAATTCCAAAGTGAACCTCAGAATGGGAAGGCGCGCCTTATAAAGGCGCTCTTAGGGAACCTCACTCAAGTCATTGTTCAGGCTCGCACAAGCCTAATACAACTAGGAGAGGAACAACCCAGCGCCTAAAACGACCAGACCAAAAATACTTAAAAGCGATCTGACTCAGATTCAGAAAATCCAAATCTGAGTCAAATATTGATTAAGATGAACTTGATTGTTAAACCCCCAATGTGATAGCTGCAGCTGCCAATGCTCTACTCAATCAGGAGCTTTCCTGCCAAGACTCCCCACCTACTTCAACCAATCATTGGCCTTCTTGGACACCAACTAACTCCAAACCCTCCACCCACCCAGGCCTACTTATGCCGATAAACCAAACATCTTCAACCAAAATTCATGGGATTACTTGGAGGAAGTTGATGAATTGGGTAACCCAGTTTTGATCAGTCAAGGCTCCAGCCCTCAAATTATATATATAACAAATATGCATCCCAATTAGCACTATGCCATTATGCATCCCACGCTGATGCCAAATCTTCCAAACTAATAATCCACTCACTGAAATGGAAGTGCCTCACCTGAATGTCGCTCCTCAGAAAAGTCATTTCAAATTCACCTACAGTTTTGGCTGAGGTCATTCTTTCTCCAGTTCTCCCCACCACAATGACCAAATCCAAAAAACACCTCTGCTTTCATCTGATTGCTAGAAAAGCAGTATAAAAATTAGCAGTGGGTTCAAAGCTTGAAACAAAAACCTTCATTGCATACAGCAACATGAAACTTTACCATACCTTCCCAAAGTCCTCGAGGCTGAGAAAGCACTTTCTAACTATATTGCCACCCTCCTCATAGAAAATATCGATCTGAAAGTCCCACTTTGCTACCTTGACCCCCATTTTCAAAGATGTGTTTACCCCATGCTACCAGCTTTGTGACAAACCATTTTCACCCCAGATCAAGACAAAGGCTTCCCAAATCTCTTCATCCTTCACCATGGTTAGATAGCGGTTTACCACTGCTGATCTGGTTGGCTTATATTAGTTTTGAAACTGTTGATTTTAGTGATCCAGTTTATCTTGATTTGACCATTTCAATTTAGTTTAGTTTGCTCTCCTAAGCTTTAAAAATGCCTTTCTACTGGTCATATAGCCTTTAATAAATATCTGGGTTGGTATTTAAGTTCTAAATAAAGATAATAAAGGAGTTATGGTGAATTGTGCTGTGGACTTGATGCGTTAAACATAAAAGATGGTGGTAATCATTCTAACCATTCTGGGTTTGTCCATAGAACTTTTAAAGTTGGCGTGTACTAGGATTTTATAGAGTCATTTGGTTAATTTATTGCACTGCAGTTATAGAAAGTCATCACGTAATGCTTTGTTTTGCTTGATAAACTTATTGTAAAAACCAACTTAATGTTAAGCTCTACTACTTATCTAATGAATATTACTTAGAGGTCCATATGTTGTGAGTAGTTCTTCATATAGAACTGAGCTGTAGTCAGTTTATTGGCCTTGTATACTTCTTTATCTAGAAATTAACTAGTATCAGTTGCTACTAGAATGCACTTGCACATATTAATGGCGTTAGGGAGTGGCCTTGCAAACATGAATAACCATACTAAATGGTTGGTGTGATAATGGGGTTGAGAGGTTTGTGAGGGTTGGGTTAGACGGAAAACATTTTTCAGGCGTGACAAGTAGCAACATGTTGTAGATAACAAAGTAAGAGTTAAATCACATGTATGTTAAAAACCGGCCTTTTCAAGCTATTTATTTGCTGGAATGTCCATTTTTGAAAATATTTTCTTAAACATTTTATTTATAGGGATCTATATATTGATTTGAGAAAACTGATAACTTAGTGCATACATAAAGCTAATTATCTATTCTAAAAATTTATGATAAAGTTTTCTAGACTAATTTATTAAGCACATTTTTAGCTTTTTATAGTTAAGTAAAAACTCTAAATTTTGATCAAATTTTTAGTTTAATATCTAATCCATATGACACACTAAAACTGTATTAGTACTTATCAAAAGAATGAGATTTCATCAGCTATGCAGTTTAAATTTCCATGTTGAGAACAAATTTCATATTTAATTCCATCAATTCATATTTTTGACAAATAGATCAGCTATTAAAAAATTAGGTTGGTGAATAAGAAGCGCGCATAAAAGTTTACAGCATAAAGGGTGACATTTTGTATAGGAGATATATATGAATCTTTGTTGGGGTTCCTACCTGAATTGTAAATTCAGATGTTTCATCCAAAGGGGATCAATCCCTAACAAACCATATAGCTCAAACTTACGTCAGGGATAATCCCTGATGAATGTCAATGGCTCTCAAAGTTAGGGGATCAACCCTAACTTATGCGGTTGACTATTGCTCCCTTAGAGCTTCCTAATCTCGGGGTTCAAACCTAATCCATGCAGCGATCAAAGCATATTATAAGACATAACTAGCCTGTCGCATAATCCCTGAATTGTCATAATTATAGATCTTAGCTTGGACTGCTTTGATTTATCATATATCTCACTAATTTCCCTTGTAATGTTCTTCTAAGCTATTAAACCTTAATCTCTTATTTTTTAATTTTAAGTAATAATTGGTCAATATTTGTAAGGAATTACCTCTCCAAATGAAGCATCTGGAATAAAGACTTTTTTACCAAGAGAAGTAAAAGGTATAATCTAACACCCAGGAGCTTTGAGTCCCCTGGTTTCTGACAATTAAAAGTCTAGTTATGTGATAAGAGTGTTCCAGATAAAATAAAGAGGAAAATGAGGATGAAATCAGCCAAAAGTCTTTGGCTGATTCTCGGTGGAATCCTTTGATTGGGGCAATAAATTTAGTAGTAATACTAGGCCCAATACCTTGAATGCAGGTAATCAAATAGCGCTGACTATGCGACAAATTTAGGAGAGCCCATTGAAGGCTCCTCCCCTAGACCACAACTAATTTAGTACAATTTAACCCATGGAGACTGGCCCCTTTTATAGGGTGGAGGGGATCCAGTAAGGTGAAAATATTTTCCCGCCTTCTGATGGACTAAATATATAAAATACCTTCCTCACAGGTTCATCTACCAAAATGTCACTTCCCCATTGGCCCTCACATTGAAGCAAGGCGACTCTTGACCAATACAACAGGTTGAATATCAATATTTCTTAATTTGGACTTTACTAAGAAATCTGAAATTCAAGCCTCAAGATCTTAAATACTAAGTATTGACTTACTAAGAGGGTTCACTTTTCTTACCCCTGCGGTTACTAATAAAAACCCATAAAGCTTACTTTTTTGTATTCTCTCAAGTAATTTTATTACAACTAGTGGTGAAAAAACCCCTTTAAGTATTTCAGCAGTAGAGATAATTTTCTCCTGAAAAATGTTGAACTCTGGGGAAAATTAGCACCAGCGAGCATAACTCAGCCCAGAGTCCAACAAGTGGTTCTCACTACAGGGGTAGTAAACTACAAATTAATTATCAATAATGGAGGGTGGTGGGGTGAATAACCCTTGCAACCTCCTCTCTGATTACTAATCTCGGCTAGTTGCCCTTAGACAACAACTAGCAAGTGCTTTATCTCGACTTAAAAAGCTCTAACAGAGCCCTTTTAAATGTCCCTTGAAAGACAAGTTCATACATGGCGAGGTTAACATTATTTGTTCAGTACATCTATGAAGCAGCTATGGAAGGGGCGACGGACCACCAGAAGGTCAAGCTCATCCTTCCCCTTTTTAAGTCGCCAGGCCCAGGAAATGATGGTCTCTCATATAGACACTCTGCACATCTGGGCTGAGGTTAAAGAAGCTCTTAAAGCTGAATTTGGCTCAACACAAAGTTTTTAGTGGAAAAAGCAGGCCTTTATATGCCTTAGCATGAAAAGGGGAAATCGATCACCACCTTTGTTAATTAAATTTATGGTGAAGCTCAGCCTCTGGTACTTGCTAAGATGTTACCTCTTGATGATGCCCTCACTGCTATTCTAACTGGTTTAATTTTCTTACCCTTCCATTGCTGGCATCTTATCTCTGGTAAACGTCATATCCATACTATCTGTGATATCAAGGAGGCGCTGCTAGTGGTTGCAGTTATCTATAACGATGAGCCTATTTCAGAAATTGTGTCAAATCCTTAAATCTTCACCATTGAGGACTTCTCAACCATATCTCCGCAAAAGGAATCCCAGATAATCCCTATGGCCCCAGCTGTGTTTGTTACTACCACAAGACCAACACCTGCTGTGCGGCTCAAACCTGATCTTCCTTCGTCCAACCAAACTGAGGTTCTCAGGATTTTAAGCCAGAGTGCATCATTAATGGGCAGCGCTCCCTGCCCCTACCTTGCCACCAAGATTAGCTTGTGCCATCTAATAAACCTCTCCAAGTGGTCCCAAAGCCTGCTCCTAAGCCTAAACCTCTTTCTCAGGTGACATTTGCCCCACAAATAATGGGTTTAAGATCAGGTCACAAAAGCTAAACCACCTTTTCCCCAAGGCTCAAAGCCTTTGATTAACCCAAGCAGGCGTAGTTATAGTATCCTCCTTTACAAAGCTATCGCTTCCAGCAAATTTTAATTTAAACTTTAGCCATGAGGAAACCCAAACCTTTCCCTTCAGTGAAAGTCATTCCCAACAACCCTGGGCTCAAGGACAAGGCCGCTCAAGCTAAGCCGCCTGATCCTCCAATGAGCATCGATGCAGATGGCCCCCAGCTACTAAAGTTATGGCCTCCACCTCCACAGCCCTTCTAGCATTCACCCAATGTGTGTGGACAATCCTTCAGATGAAGAGTCTAAAGGGGTTATGATGATGTTAATTATCACGTACTGGGAGCCCTTATTGATGTAGGTATACCAGATTAGCTGAACCATGAAGGAGTAGATAAACCCTTGATCCCTCAAGAAACCTAATATATTTGCGTGCTGGAGAGCCTTGAGGTTATTAATACTACTAGTGATGCAGACTAGGTTATTGATTCGCTGATCTGACCAATTCATCATGTTCACACTCTACAGTTCATTAATATAATTACCCCAAGACAGCTAAAAATCTTGTCTTACTCTCCATCTTAAGGAAGTATTAGCTCTTCATCTTAACTTTGGAGGGACCATAACTAAGGTAGAGGTTGTTATTCAAAAATCCATGTTAGGGCTGTCTTGGACACTGGGTCTCCTATGAACTTTCTCTCTTCCAAGCTGATCAAGAAGATTAATCTGGCTTCTGATCTTAAGCGTATACAGGGGTTTGAAATGATGGGTATCAACACACCCATGCTATTGGAGCCTACTCCTCCTTGCACATTTGGATCAAAAACTCATCTTGTCAGCTCCCTCTGTGGCCTTGGACAATAACGCTTATAACATGCTTATTGGCACGCAGTTTATGTTTGAGTATGACGATATAATCAAAATGGAACAGGGTTACCTCTCCCTACTCAGTTATAAATCCCTCTACTCTTTAACAATGAAGAACCTCTTAAAAAGAATACTCCTGCAAAGTTGAATACCTTTCCTCTGCTTTATTTTTTTTTCACAACCTCTGGATGCAACACAAATAAAGTTGCATGATTTGGTGGGCGGTTAAGAAAGAATTCCCTTTTATGCTTCAGAGGAAACAGTAATCAAGGCTGGGAACAACATGTGGTCGCTACCAACATTACTCTACAGATCCCCTGAGTCTGTCTACTGCAAATAACAAGCATGGATAGAGTAAGCTCTTTAGAACCCCAGGTGCTGCCATGTATACTGGAACCCGTTTATCAACGACCCATTAATATCCTATTGAGGAACCTTACTAATAGACCCATCATTGTCAAAAAATATCAAAATATAGGAAAAGGACTTTTAATTCTCCTCAACGAGATTAACAGTGTTTAATTTATTAGTTTGATTTTAGATTTGGGTTTACCCACTGACCAGAAGTTTTGTATTCTGCTTAACATCCACATTTCATATGACCTAACCCCGTAAAAGCTTAAACAACTTAATTCTCTATTAATACATATAGTGATATTATCTCCCAGACCAACACAGATTATTGGAATATGAAGGGGTGGAGCCACTCCATTGAAGTTGATGATGCCCAGCCTATTCAATCTAAACCTTATCATAAGTCCAAGGTTGAAGAGCAGAAAATGTGGGTTGAAATCAAGCAGTTATTAACCACTGGGTAATAGTATCATCCAAAAGCCCTTGGGAGTCTCATCTCTTGATGATCAAAAAGAAGAATAGAGGTCATTGGATTGTGATGGACTACCGTAAGCTAAATAACCCCACTAAAAAGACATTTATACTATCTCCCACATAGATGATGCCCTTGCATAAATCTCCGGCTCAAAAATCATTTCAGCCATAGACTTGGCCAGAGGATATTAGCAAATGGAGCTTTCTCCCCAATATCAGGACAAATGTGCTCTCATTTGTAGTAAAGGCTTATTTCAACCTACCCACCTACCCCAAGGGCTGTGAAATGCACCGGCATCCTTCCAACATGCAATGGATCACATTCTGCGGTACCTCAAGCTAAGCTGTGTGATTTATTTCTTGATGATATCACCATCTTTTCTGCAAAATTCACCAAACATATTATGCATTTAGAAAGAAGTCTTTCACCGCCTTCAGGCTTCAAGCATCAAATTAAAACCATTTATTTTCACCTTCTTTCCAAAAAGGCTAGTTTTCCTTGGACATGCTATCTCCTAAGAAGGGATTTTAGCCTTTACAATATAATGTTGAAGCTATCTCTAAAATGCCAGCCCCTAAGAACCTCTGGGACATTCAGGTATCTCTGGGTATGATGGGGCATTGCCATCAGTACATCCCCAAGTTCTCCAAACTCAGTGAGCCTCTTGTTCAAATAATGACTAAAAACACCATTTTTTATTGGGGTACAGAACAAGAAGCCCCTTTTGAAACGCTGAAGCAGCTGCTACAACAATGTCCTATCCTATGGCATCCAGATTATAATAACCTTTTATCTTGTTTACCAACGCCTCAGACTATGCCATTGGGGCCATCTAACCCAACTAGATGAAATTAGTGTAGATCATTCTGTATCCTATATAATAAAATGCTATTAAAGGTGTAACTCAACTAAAACGTCACAGAGAAGGAGCGCCTTTCTGTTTTGTTAGCTATAAAACTTTACTGTCCTTTCTTGTATGGCACTACTTCACTGTAGTTAAAACCACTCTTCCCAAAAATAATTACAGAATATGAAGGATTCTACTGGGCGGTTACCGCGCTGGGCTCTAAAGCTGCAGCATTATGGCATGGAGGCTTAAAAATGTGCAGGAACCCGCCACATGAATGTTGATGGGTTAACTTGACTGCCCTTCCTACATTTGTTTAATAGTGAGGCGGAGAGGTTATATGACCTCTTAATGACCCCAATGAATGTTATGATCAAAATGAAATGGTCCAGAAAAAGTTAGATTGGCACTCTAGCAACACCAATGTGGAGAACAGGAGGTTGCATAAGCAAGTGGGGGCAAAGTGGTTGCTTAATCTACGGCCTTTGGAACGTGTACCTGTTATTCTGAAGGCTCATCTACCTTAGGTCATGTGGGAGTGAAGAAATTCTATGAGTAGATTAGGGAGCGGTACTATTGGGAAAAATCATGTAAACTAAGTTGAAAGTCTAATATTTCTGCCCCACATGTAAGAAGAAATTCAGTTTGAAGACTAAATACCAATATCAACCAACTACCCCTCAACAACCATTCCACACCATCAGTTTAGATGTAGTAGGTCCCCATCCACAGACTACCAGTGAAAACAAATTTATCCCAGTAGGCATTAGCCACTTTGCTAAGTGGGTTGAAGCCATGGCTCTTTATGATTAAATGGCCAAGACCACTGCAACGTTCCTACATCAAAATATTTCCACTCGCCATGGCTGTACCTAAGTTCTACTCTGTGTTAATGGTAAGAAATTCACCTCCAGAGTAGTCAAGATCCTGGCTACATCTATGAGAACCCATCAACTATTCTTGTCCTCATATAATCCCTCTACCAATGGAACTGTGGAGAGAGCTGATGGAACCTTAAATTTCTATCCTATGTAAAATGGTCTCCACTAATCCACCTCATTGGGATCGATTCCTAACCAGTGCTTTTATGGAATACTGGATTTGTTATCACTGGATCCTGAAAATGTCCCCAATTCCAAGTTCTGAACGGGTGAGAACCAAGGATAACTGCCCTTTTAGCTATAGAGGGTTTCTCCTCTAAAGTTAAAGAACATAAAAAATCATGAGAAGATTGGCTCAAAGTATCATTCAGCTTCAATCTGAGGCTATGATGAACTTAGCTAAAAAGTACAAAAGAGGGACAAGCGACCAATGAGTATTGGGCTCCCTACCTTCATTCAAATGTCTAAACTGGTCCTGTGCTACCATAAGCGCATCAAACCCAGAAAGTTGAAAGCTTGGATCTATTTGGATAGTGTCCCTTTACAGTCACTTACAAGAGAGGTGACAAGTATTCTATAAAATCTTTGGCTACTAGTATCACCATAAACATAGTATATGGACGTTTCCTGAGCCCTTAATCTCCCCTCACACTCTTGAAGGGGGTAATGTCAGACAATTACAATTATGATTATATAATGATAGTGTTTCAGTTAGAAAGAAGGAGGAAAATGAGGACGAAATCAGCTAAAAATACTGGCTGATTCTTGGTGGAATCCTCTGATTGGGGCAAAGAATTTAGTAATATTACTCGTCCTAATACCATTTATTCAAATAATCTAATTGCGCAAACTATGCAGCGAATTCAGAGAGCCATTGGAGGCTCCTCCCAGGCCACAACTAATTTAGTACAACCTACCTCACAAAGGCTGGTCCCTTTTATAGGGTGGGTTGGGGTCCAGCAAGGTGAAAATATTTTCCCGCCTTCTGATTGGACTATATAAAAACCTTCCTCACAGGTTCATCTTACCAGTTGTCACTTCCCATTGGTCAGCACATTAAGCAAGGCGAGTCTCAACCAAGCCAATAGGTTAAATTTCAATATTTCCTAATTTGGACTTTGCTAAGCAATCTGAAATTCAAGCCTCAAGATTTTAAATACTAAGAATGACTTACTAAGAGGTTTCACTTTTCTTACCCCTGCGGTTACTAATAAAACCCATAAAACCTACTTTTTAGTATTCACTTTCAAGTATTTATATTAAAAACTAGTGGTAAAAAGCACCTAAGTATTTCAGCAGTAAAGACTAATCTCCTCCTGCACAATTGCTGAACTCTGGTGCAAATTAGCACAAAAAAGCATAAACCCACCCAAGAGTTCAACACCTGGCCTCAAATAATTATGAGATATGTGGTATCTAACCCATGGTCCTGACAATCTTTTAGGAAAATATGACAGCAAGGTCTCTATTCTATATATTGAGTAATATATTTTAGACGAGTTAATCTTTTTAAGTTAAATATAATTGATAGATGTATCTCATTTTTATCTAGTTGAAATGCTCTAAGATCTGTGCATTTATATCATCAAGAACCAGAATTTTTATATTTTAATTTGATCATATAAAAATAGTGACAAATTTTTTATTAATCTTTTAAGTTTATTAAAACAGATCTGTTTAATTTAGTTAACTTCCTAGGGTACTATTCATATTATAACAAGTAAAGGGGCGAAAAGTTGGCTGTAGTTGGGTATAAAGAAATAGTAGTATTTAAAAGTGTTAAAAATAGTCATACACTAACATTATTAAGCTTGGCCTATAATAATTGTTTATTTATTAGTGTCAGTTTTTTCTAACATGAGTAATGATAACTCCCAAAACATCTTGTTCAAGTCACAGAAGACCAGTTTGAAGCCATTGATGCTAAAGCTGTCCTCATATTCGCTCAAACGTAACTAATTACTCCTCAAAGTGTTAAAAGTTTGATGATTAAAAGATGATATCGCCAAAATAAATGGCAGGACAACAATTGATTAGTCTTAAGATTGTCCATGGCCTTTATGTTTGTGGTGTTTCAGTAAAACCAAACAACATTCCGGTGAATAAAAACTAGCAATATTTATGGTAAATGTCATATATTGAAATTGACTCATCATCTAGTACTAAAAAAAAAGAAATTGACTCATCATCTATTATAGCTAATAATAACTGGAGAAGAAGGTAATGTTGGTAAATATGTAGGATCTCTCATGGCGTTAAATATGTTCAAGATCAGGTTAGAGGGTAGATCTTTTCTTTATAATCGCATAGACAGTTTATAGTATGACATAGCCTGTGTTTACCCCTTCTTTAATATTAAAACTGCAGGGAAAGGAACCCCAAGCTTTTCTGTCCCATAAAAATAACATCAGTTACTAAGATTCGATTTGAACAGAAATTTTTGATAATCACACAGGTGAGATGAGCGAATTCAACAAATCTTAACTAAACTGGGCGAAAGCCATATCTGGCAATGGCCAAAACGGTGCACCAAAGGGCAAAAAACGCCCTGGAGGGGGATCAGGAGCCAATGCTGCCAAAATACCACAAACCTAAACAACGCCCAGGTTTGTGGAGTTCACCACAAAAAAAAATCAATATATGGAAATAGAGTATGCACAGCCTTTATCAAAAGTGGAACCCAGGCTCCGACTTTTCTTAGGGGTAGAGCCTTCAACTCTGTGGGAGAAGGTGGGTGAGGCACAGGCCTCCCTTTTTCCCCATGCGGTGTATGTTACCACCCACACCATCCACCGTGGCTGGATCAATATGGGTTTTAAAACTGAATAAGATGCAGATGCCGCGGCAAAAGTCTGTATCAAGATTGCTATATGAGGGCAAACAAATTGTGCTCACCGTGTGCATCAGATGGAACAAAGCAAATACTTTGTTCATCTCATTTGACTCGCTCTCCACAAACCTCCCTACAAACTAATTGAGGAGGAAGTCTGAAACAGCCTTCAGAGCTATGGAGAAATCAAACAACTAGAATTACAGCAATTCCACTTGATGCTGAACCTGTGCACAGGAAAGGTAATCACCTTGATCAACCCAGTCCCCAATGTGGCTGCGGACCTAACCAAAATCCCATGCACCACAGTATTTCTCCTCCTAAATGGGGGAGTGTCAAAGCCATTCCACATCACAACACGATGCGCACCACCCATCTGCAACATTGCACCACTTTGGGGCACAAGGAACATGCGTGCCCATGAAGGAGAGCATCTTGGCCCTGGACTTCTGTGATGATGCTATTGATAAAGACAAAGAGACCTTTAGAAAAGTGGTTGACGCCAACCTCGCTTTCCTCTGGGGAGAGGATGGGCACTACATCCTAATAGACCCAGTATCACCCAAACTATGCAAACAGGTACAGAAGGCCCACAAGCGGGCAGCGGCAAAGGCACATCACTTGCAACCTCCTTCATCATCCTGGACCAAATCCAGGAGGACAAAGAGGAAATCAGCTGAGCTAGACAATCAGAACAGAATGTCCAAGCTGAAGAAGCCATGGAGCATATTAACTGAGCCAAACAGTCAGAGTAAACAACCCACGCTAAAAATTTTCTCAACAATACAACTGAATCACCTCGTGATCTCAATCAAATGAACTTACCTGGACAATTTGACTTCACTATGGGAGAGAAAGAAGGGCCAGGAACTTCAAAATCAAACCCCAAAACATAAGAAACCAATCAGCGCACTAATCTGAGTCTCACAAAATCACGTGTGGAAAAGTTTAATGCAAACCTTAAATCTAAAAAAACCTTCACAAAATTATCACAAGGTAAGGAACCAGACAGCGCCTCAGAGTGGACTGAAGCAACCACATGGAGCAAGTCCAAGGCAATGAGCGGGGGACTAGGGCTGGAAGGCCACTTAACCACTCCTGAGGCGCCGTGGGCACCTCAGTGTCAACAGGGATGCTAAACATTGCAGGAGCCAGGGCTCAAGAGTCTCAAGCCAAAAAGCTGGACTTCCTATGCAAACCCCCTGTAGACATCTTGGCCATACAAGAAACCCACTGTCTACATGGAGAAGAGGGATCCTGGCCAGTCAGAGTCTCACCATCCCAGGTGGTATGGACGTCCCACTGTGGGGTGGTTGTCTGAAATAACAAAAAATTAAAAATCGCTGAATCCTCCTTATATCTGCATGGCTGTTTCCTGGCCGCAACAATCATAGACTAAGAGGCCACAATCTTGATAGCTTGTATCTATGCACCGTGCACCACAACTGAGAAAAACAATTCCTTGAAGCCATCCTGACGCTCAACCTCCCACCAGAAACCATCCTGCTGGGCGATTTTAACTGCTGGGACAACTTCATCACAGACTGATGGCCCAACCCCAGGGGATACCCACTGGGACACATTGAGTTCCACATGATGAAGGCATCCCTTGGCCTGTATGACACCCTCCCCTGGGTCTCCACTCCTCTCCCACATGACCTGCACCAGCATAATTGAGGGAACGCTAATATCAATGAGCTGCATTGATCAAAACCTCGCACTGAATTCCTGTCGCTTGTTTATTTCTAACTTTGCTACAAAAAAGATCAATTTCTCTGACCACCATCTAGTTTTGGTGCAGCTCATGCCAACCTGCACTCAAATGTGAATGTCACCCTGAAGGAAGCAATACCCAGAGAGCATAAAATTACCCAAAGTTTCCAACTGGGTTGATAATGAAGCCACAAACCCAGAATTTGCAATCCGTTTGCATCAGATCCAATCAAAACTTGGGAAAAAATCAAATCTGAACTATTATAAAAAACTCACCATCTCGCCTCGCGCAAGTACACCGCAGATACAGCCACAATTAGGTGCACCTTGGCGGAACTAGACCACCTAGAGTTCAACACCCCAAAGTTCGGCTACAGCCCCAAATGGGGGCGCAAATGGGCGAAAATCTCCGCCCGCCTAAAAGCCCTCATCTACAAACATCAACATAGAATTAAAGTAATGAGGAAAGGTAAGTACATAAAAGAAGGCAAACCTGTTCAGCATATTTTTTCCACCAATACCACTACTGAGGCAACCTGCTCAATGCGCACAGGTCTGAAAAGCCAATGGAACCATGGCAACTGACCCAATGGAGGTCAAGGCAGAAATACAGCGCTTTTACACTGAACTTTATTGTAAAACCCCATCTGACCCCCCAAAAAATAAAAAAATTATACACCCCACCAGAATACAGAGTGCACCGCTGGACTATAGTCTCCTAAACCTGATAACGCAGGAGGAGCTCTGGAACACAGTCCGCGATGCACCACGTAGGAAGTGCCCAGGTCCTGATGGGATACCCTACAAATTTTATAAAACATATTTTTAAACAAATCGCCCCCCTCCTCTTAGCATCAATGAACTAGTGCCTGCTGGAGACACGTCTCCTCCCTGGAGGTCAGGACTCCTATGTTATTACCCTGTTTAAAAAGGGCGACAGATTGAACCTGGCCAATGGGCACCTGATTGCACTCTCAAACACTGACACTAAAATACTTTCAAAAATTCTAGCTACCAGACTAAGAACATTATCCTCTAAAGCCCTATCACCCAATTAATTTGGTTTCACACCAGGGCGCTCCATCTGGTCTAATATACACACTGTCGCCAATATATGCCAGTTTATAGCAACTGGAGTCCTGGTATTCCTTGACCATGAGAAGGCATATGATCGCGTTAGCTGGCCACAATTTAAGGAATGATTAAGTGACTTCAATCTCCTACCCAGGTTCATTAACTAGCGATGCTCCTCAAATAACCCGCTTCTATGGATGTGTGTGGCCCTGATTTCCTAACCAAAAATATTACACCACGCAGAGGGCTCAAACAATGGGACCCCCTCAGCCCACTACTCTACAACTTCAGCTATGATTTACTCCTCTGCGTTGCCAACTAACGCCTCATGGGCATAACTTCACAAGGCCAGCCCCCAGTCAAGATAATAGCCTTTGCAGATGACTGCATAACAAGTATAGCTAACAGTAATGATTCCTGACAGTTGGAACGCACCCTAGAGTAATACTCCATTGTGAGTAATGCATCGCTCAATAAATGGAAAACAGAAATAATTCTCCTAGGTAAATACATCAATGACTGGACCATAAAACCCAAACCCCACAACCCCCCAAGACGCAAAAGCCCACTCATCCTACCCTTTTCATTATCCCAATTACCAACCCTATCCGCCACCTTGGGATATGGCTGGAATCAGGGGGGTATGCCAATGATATTATTGTAAAATAATATATTACAACGGGTATCTAACTGCATCGGCTCACTCAAAGGAAGATTCTCAGGGCTAATGGGGCAAGTAGCAGTTGCCAACTCGCTCATCCTCCCAATGCTGTGGTTCCCCACACATGCAATCCCCTTTTCGCCCACCTTAATAATATCAATCCGCGTGCTCATCCAGGGTTGGCTGTGGCCTGGATCCCATCCACCTGTATGGGTGGAAAAGCTATTTGGACCATGCTCCAACAGAGGCATGGGCTTAATAGACTTCGTGAGCCATGCCAACCGCATTCTGGGCACCTGGATAGAGGAAGTGCTAACCCTGGACCTCAACAACAGCACTGGTCCAGAGCAGCAAGGGCAACTTTGCGCAGGCGCTCAAAATACCTAAACCACACAACCCATCCAGCCTACTAACATACCTCACTAACCAGACCAATGCAGCGGGCCTGCATGGAACCTCCCCTCACTTTAAATGCCTCCTCTGTGCCATCCGCCACATGGGGGACCGTTGCTAACACTGGCACTGTTCAGGGAAGGGGACGACCCAGAGCCAACTTCATGATAAAAAACCAGAAGACCACCCCCAGAAAAATATACTAGCTACAGCCCCAACCATCGCTAGAATTTACTACTAGATGCTTTGGACATCCCCTACGACCTAACTACATAGAATGTAATATGGTGGCTGACGCACCATCCACTCCTCCAGCCAAGGGGTAAGAGCCAACACCTGGCGTTGCCTGAGAAGGACCTATAGAACGGAGGACTGCATCCGTTCCCTCCATGCAACCTGCGCAGTACGCAGAGGGGAGGGCTCCCTACACCACCACCTAGAAACCTGCCTCCCATCCAGAGCCATATGGAGGGAAGTTGCGTGCCTGCTTAGGATTCAAGACGACCAGGAATTCTCTATCTCAAGGAGCCTCCTTGCACTCCAGCTTGAGTCTCAAATTCCATCTACCCTTCACTCCTTAATGATACCCATTGCAATGTGGAAAATCCACACCATTGACTTGTATGCATTCAAGGGTACCGTCCCAACCATCCATGGGGTAATCAGTAGGTTCCATGTCCACTTACTGGAGCACTTCCAGGCCTGTCTTTATGGATACATGAAGCTAAGGCAACAGAGTCTCGTAGAGTCATAATTTTACTCTGGTTCCTCCACATGGACCCCTTCTTCCACACCTGCTCCATAGCATGGGAAACCCCCTCAGAGTAGCGCACCAAACCCCATACCTGGCGGTTCCAGCTGGAAACAGGGGCAACCTGTACTCCAGGGTGCCCAATCTTTCTAATCCTTGAAATGTTTCACCCCCCTTTTTCCTACACACTCATCAGTACTGCCCATCCTCTGGTCAGCTTACTTCATTTAAATAAAAATAAGTAAAAACTGCAGGGAAAGCCTAGGGGATTTTCAGATACCAGGTTATCATGTATAAGAAGAATAAAAAACAACCAAACCCTCTTAATTAACTCATGATTTAATCCTACTCAGTAATATTATCAAATTTAATCTACTAAACAGATAACTTAGATAGTATTGATGCTTAAATTAAATACTAGAAAATTTCTCTTGGTCTGAAAAAAGGCATCACTTTTAAAGATAAAAACTAATTATCATAAATAACAGAACATCAGGACATAAAGCAACGTCTCCATTGGATAACAGATGATGCTGCAAAGTTATTATGTGTCCTTAAAAGGGTACAGATCCAGAATAATATCAAAAAAGGACTTAATACAAAGTATTATCCACTTGTTTCATTAAAAGCGCATATTCAACCTATAAAATTTAGGCTATGAAGTCATTCATGAATTTAGATGTGATACAATGAAGAGCCTCCATTCAGATAGCTCCCCTTCAAAAAGTTTATGGCTCCGTTCTTTATGAGAATTATACTGTTAGAAATAACATCTAAATATCTCAAAACTATTTTATAATAAAGTTAAGATTTTTATTCTAATCTCTATTTAGTAACTTCACTTCGATATGACCCTTTTCTTGCCATATGATAAATAGCTATTTATAAGGATTTAAACTAAAATGTCCACCCTAAAGAAATGAATATAGTTTAAAAATCTAGGACTTTAACAAGTATTGACTGTTGGGCTCCTTGAGAATAGCACTATTGAGCATCTCAAAAACAGAAGCCCTACAGGTTGGTGATCTCAAAATTAAGCACAGCCTTAGCTTAATGATATCAGTTTCTACTTTGATTGAAACGTGAAAGATAATCCTAATGATAGTGTAACCCGCTGTTTACACAATGAAATGGTGAAAATGATGACCATATGGGAAGTACACAATTGTTCAGATTTAAAGGAATGTAAGAAAATCTAACAGAGATTCCTAAATTATAATGTCTATCTTGGATTTTTAATTAAATTATCAGAGACTAAATTGGGGAGCTATAAGTCCAGCAGACAGAGCTAGCCGCAAAAGGTCATCCACTGTAAATATGACTCTTATGAATTTAAATGTAATATAATATTCCTCATAGATGTACAGCTCAAGTGTAAGCCCATCCAGATATACCATGCAGGTTTTTAATCCTGCAATATACCTCATTTTGTACCTACTAGATACCATACTGAGGAGCCCAATTATCACATTAATACCTAAGGGGCGTTAAAATGACCTATGAGCAGAAATATAATTAAATATCACTTAGTATTGGGGGATTATGATGACAAATCACAGCAAAATGTTCCTATATTATTTAACCCCATAGCCAAATGGGTGCCGTTGATTTCAGAGTTATCAAGTATGTGTAGAAAGCTATGGAATTATAAATAAAGTATCTTTTTGGAGTCTTACAAAAAAGACCCAGAGATCATTATGAAATTTTCCAAAAAACTTCAGCAGCAATACAATGCAGTCCATGGAAAGTGGGTGTTCAAGTTTCTACTAACCTGGGGAGGATACCCCAGTGGTAGAATAGGAACCTCTACTGCTGCCTCCCCAGGTTCAATTCTGGTACAGGAACTTTGGGTAGGGGAGAATTTTAACTGTGTTGGCATTGCGCACCAATGCCCTGAACTAAGATAGCGAATAGCAAAGGCAGTCCATGGAGTTCCTGGCCTATCATACGCCGCACATGGAGGGTTTCCAGATTTTATCTTGTTGGAAAATCGACTTTGGGCTCTGCTAGTTGGCAGGCAAACCAGTATGAAGACTGGTCAGCCCTTGCCGTTTTACCTTAGGTGTCAGGGCTAGCAGCACAAGCTAACCCCTTGGAATGTCACCCGCGCCATTTCAGGGATCCCTTATACCTAAACTACAACCAATGAAATAAATATAAACTTACAACAAAAGGTAGAATAGGCAAAGGGAGATATTTATTGAGAAGAAAGTGCCAGGTATTTATACTATTTTACAAAACTGAGCTACTGCGCCTATCGCTGACCTATCAGCTCTTCCGCTGGTTCTTCCAGCCAACCACTTTTTTCTTCTTCTTCTTCTCTATTTACATTATTCTCTTCTCTGGCGTTGACCCTCTCGCTTCATCCTTCCCAATGTCCTAATTAGTTTTGGTTAATCCTCAGCCTTAAGTCACTGGTGAACCATATAAATAATTAACCCAAATAGTTGTAAAATTTGTATTTAACCTTCAAGTTGAGATAATTGCGCCAGAAACTACTTTGGTCGCTTGTTCCGACTTGGAATATCTCAGCATCTTGCTGACATCTATTCTAATCTAATCTTTATGATAAATGAGGCACTGGAAACAACCTCGGCCACCTCAACTCATAATTGTTGGATCCACCAACATCAGATCAGTACAGGAAGCAGATGTCTGAAGCAATATATTGGCTTTCTGCCAGAAATCCCACAATGGACCACAAATGGTCGTTGGCGTCGACTACTGATCCTGATGACAGATTGGATCATCCTCAGCTATTAGTCACTGGTGATCCTTAAACTAATTTGGGGCCACTGATTGGCCCCACTCAAGCCTAAATACCAAACTCAGTGGAATACTATTTTCAGCTCAACCCAAATTGGGGAACAACTAACTAGCAATTGAACCAATTAACATGAAATTCAGTCAATAAACCATTCCACTGAATTTGGCTATATCATTCCAAATAACGTTGAATCATTGGAGGATTTCATCTGGTTAAAATCATGACAATCCTCCTTTCCCATTTTCTTCACTTCCCCTCATTGGTGCGGTATTGTCCTCAGGTCAGCCCATCTTGAATAAAATTTGAATTTTCTAATAATCAAGTAATGAGGAAGAACAAGTTCAGCGCTTTATACACAACTAAAGAAAGCTTTAAAAAGTATTGACGAGCTTAAAGCTCAACAAACTTCAGAAGCTCAGTTGATGTCAAAGAATTTTATTACCTAAGTAGCCTGTGTTTAGAAGGATCTGGCATCCAGTGCAACTCAAATGGCTACCCACTTAATTTTCAAATGACTTAACAAATTAGAGTTTGAGATATGAAGCAAGTCAGCTTTCCAAGAAGACTTTAACCAGACTTAATCTTATCCAAATGAGTCTGAATAGTGAAGGAACTTTCTAATGGAAGAACTAAAACTAATTTGGACAACCCCCATAAAGCGCTTAATGGCAGAAGATGAAGGAAAACTTAAACTGGCGCATTAGATTGTTTGGAGATGGAAAAACCTCTTTATGAACTTTCCACTCTACACCTGTAAAACAGTGCTCTTGATATTCAAGTTAAGAGCTCAGAAAATGATGAAGTCGTGCTTGAAAGGCTCATTAATTTGTTGCATGTCACCCCTAGACTTACTATAAAAGAAATAAAAAAATCTTACCCTTTTGAAGGTTGAATATGCGGACTCTCTTGACAAATTGAGAAGAGAGAAATATGTATTAAAAATTGTAAAAAGATGCTCCCAGTGTACACGTTGTCACAAGAATGGAGGATGCTACCTTCAAACCTGCCTCTAAGGGCAAGTTTACACCTGGAGATTGAAGTATTACATGCTTCTTAAAGATCTATGAGGCCATAATGGAAGGTGCAACTAATTTCAAAAAAGGTTAAGATTATTTTTTCTTGTTTAAACCACAAGGCTCAGAAGGTTATGGTACCTCTTATGGACGACCTGCATGCCTGAGGATAAGTGAAAGAAGTGCTTACAAAGAAACTTGTCCCAAGTAATGCCTTAGTATGAAAAACAGGATTTTGTAAGGATCATGCTATGTCAAACTGAAACCCTAGCCAAACTTATGGAATACTTCTATATTGAGGATCAAACTCTAATGATCTCAAAAATTCTCACACTGAATGATGCTGTAGTAGCCGTTGTTGATGGTTTGAGTAGGAAATCTAACTTGCCATTGGTATTACCTTAATCAAACAAAGCTTTAACTCCATCTTAGACATCAAAGAATTTATGCTCAAAGTGGTTGATATACTTTTGAAAAGTGGTCACTGAACAGGTTTGTGAGTATATTACTAACTTAAATTATTTTCCCTGTATGTTGATAGAAAACATAAATCTGAGCTGATAATGGTTAAGCTGACACACAATAGGTGTTCACTTATTATCTAGGCACTTCCATCCTAATTTAACTAATAACCTAATTACTAGTAAAGGATAGTATACCAGGAACCTATAATTTCAAAGAAATGATATTATACATATATAGTAAATGGCATCTTAGTTCCCTCAAATAATCATCTGCATTTTTTTCTGGGGAATAGATATGCGCTCATTGACCTGCAGTTTTGGCCTGCCATTAGTCAGAACTTTCTTTGACTTAATTTACCAAGCTAGGAAATCCTGCCCTCAATTTGTTAAATAACAGGTATCATACCAACAAATATGATTTATAAATCATCAAATTGATTGTAAATGTTAACTTATAACTACCTCCATTGTAAACCTTACAGCCATTAAACTAATGATCAATATCAGGGATTATCCCTACCAATTCACAAGTAAAAGAACACATTGGTAAAAGAATTATCTGTTTAACTTATTAACATATACACAAACTGTAAACTACCCAAAAGGCTACCACAAAACCAAGAGTGTATACTGGTTAGGAAACTAAACCAAAGAATGTGGAGAATCATAAGTGAAACTATTATAAGAAGAATAAGCAAAATTAAATTTAAGTCCTTTGAGAATCCTGCCCTTGCAGAGCAGGGAAAAGGGTGGCTGGCTTAGAGTCAGGTAGCTCTAAAGTCAACCAACCTTCAGTACATCAAACCAAAATATTTCTAAGATGGCCACCTCACGTGAAATGAGAACTATTCTAGTGATTAATATAATGAGGGTTTTGGAAGTAAAGGTTATTATATTCTAGGTACACCCACTGAGATTCCATTCCAGATTACTTGAATGCCAATTATATCAATGACGCCCAAGTTCCAGAGGACACCTACCTAAGTCAAGTTATTGTGTGTTCAAGAGTAATTGTTATGGCCAGTGATGCTGGTCAGTATCTTTCCCTATTTATCTGACCCATCTTAAGCATATAAATTCTAGTGGAAACTAAGAAGAAGTATACTGAGACTGCAAAAAAATTCAATGCAAAGGATTTCTTAAAGATCTTTTAGCCCTACCATTAAATTTTTGGGGTGGTAATAACTAAAGCAGAAGCACTGATTCAAAGGACCAAGTAATGAATACTTTAGGTGTGGATTGCTGATCAACGTTGTCTTATCCCAGCTCATTAAGAAGATCAAGATTTCCCCAAACCTCAGATACACTCAAACTATAGCACTACAGATCCAAATAACACTAAAGCATGAGGTTCAGACACTCATTTGCAGTAAAATTTGGCTAACTAATTTTTTCAGCTCCCGCAATTGCCTTGGAAAACATCCAGTATAACATACTCATTGGGACACAATTATGATTGAATATAGAGAAGTTATTAACTTAAATAAGGTTATTATCTCTCTTCATCTATAAATTTTCCTTTTTAGTATAATAAAAAATCCAACAAATATAAATCACTTGTTTAGTTGAGTATACTGCTTCCACTTTGCCTTTAAATTATTCTAGTTATGTAGAAAATAAAAACTACCTGATTCAGTAAATGCAGCAGATGGCATACCATCATATGCTACTAAAGAGGTAAACTTTAAACCAAGAGAACAAAGAGTGGTTTTACCAACATAACTCTGATATAACCTTTGAACTGCTTACTACACATCACTAGTGTTGATGAAGTCAGCCATACTGAACCAAAAGTATTACCAGGTGTCCTCAACCCAGATTATCAATGGCCAATAGCGTTACTAGAAACCCTAACTATTGAGATATCATAGTCGAGGAACACTATGAGATTGGATAAGGCAAAATATTACAATTAAATTAGACAAATTATATTTTTTGGCGCTCAAATTAATTTGTGACTAACTAACAATAACTTAACTTGTACAATAGTTCAAGTCCAAATATAATAAATTGAATTAGAAGAACTTGAAAAATGATTATCTAATTGAAGATACTCATATATATTTCCCGGATGTCAATTATAGTCATATGAAAATCTGGATACACTTCAGTTGTAAGATATTTAGATTTAATTAAAGCTGTATAGGAATTTGAAGATAGAGTAGAATTACGTAAAACCAAGCTAAAAACCTATAGGACGACAGCTTACTTGTTCACTTCTTTAGTTTATAATTTGCTCTACTTTCACTTAAAAAGAATAAAAATGGTGGTTACCAAGTAGTGATGGATTATAGAAAGATAACCGGCCTCAAGAAGGACAGATATCCCTTTCCACTAATTAACAATTTTCTGGCCCAACTATCCAGCTCAGAATTATTCTCTGTGATAAAACTCCTCACTTACTGGCAGATGGATTTCTCGCCAGTAGAACAAGAAAAGTGCACCTTGATATACACAGAAAGATTATTTTACCCTACCTGGCTCCCCAGGGATTATTTAATGTGCTTACAACATTCCACTGCAAGATAATCATATCACAGAAGATCTAAAACTGAGATGAATGCCTGTTTATATATATATGACATAATGATGTTTTCAAAAACCTTTATATATTTTCTTAAATATTTTATATCAGTTTTCCAACAGTTCTGAGAAATTTATATCTAGCTTAAACCCACAAAGTTTACCTTCTTCCAACAAGAATTGGAATTCCTAGGGCATGAGATATTGGGGAAAAGAATCCAACCATTATAGGATATTGTTAAGCCGTTTCCAAGATGCCTAAACCAAGGAGTCTTAGAGATTTACAGGTTTTCTTAAGAATGATGGGGTACTACTATCACTTTATCCCCAATTTTGCTCAACTAGCTAAGCCCTTATATGCTTAATTGACAAAGTTATGCCTTTTGTATGGGGAGTAGAGAATAGAATAGCGTTGAGATAATTAAAGATTTATTGGCAAGACCAATTTTAAGACATCTGGATTATGGATAGCCATTCATTCTTTTTACAGTCGCATCCAATATTGGAGTATAAACCATTCTCTTGCAGTTGTAAGATGAGATATTTGAACAAGTGTCAATTACATAAATATGCTACCAAAAGCTGAGAAAAGCTAAAGTGTCACAGAGAAAGAATGCCTAGCAGCTCTACTAGTGGTGAAACACTTTTGGCTCATCCTATAAAGTACAAAATTTATATTATTACAGACCACAAATCTTTTTAAGTGTTGGCAGAACATGAAAGCTCCTACTGGAAGGCTAACCTGATATGTTTTTAAAACTACAGCACTATGACATGAATATTGTCCATTGAGCAGGGATGCAACACATAAATGTGGATGGACTGGCCCAATAATCCCTTCTCTTTCAAACAACAGCAAAGTTGAGCAGTTACATGACTACTCACAAAGCTGGACTTTTGGAGGACGAGATGAATCATTTCAGGGGATGCTGAAATGACAATTGTAAAAAACAAAGGTTCTTGATGGGTTAATATACACAAAAGTTGGAACAAACTAGATAACTTATTTAAAACCTTCAGATTGGTCACTAGTTTTAATAGAAGCCCACAATATCTTAAGAATTTGAGGAAAAAACTTACAAATGGATTAAGAATTGCTACTACTGGTAATGAATCCTGGAATCGTTAATGAAAGTTTTGGATGCCTGAATGACTTTTCAAAAACAATTACATCATATAGATAAGAATAAAAAATAAAAAATGGCCCATCATAAACCATTCCATGCCATTAGTTTAGATTTTAGGTTTACTTCCCAAATCATCAGGAGGATATTTATATGTCCTATAAGGAATTGATCACTCATTAATTTGACAAAGCAGTTGTCATTCTTGCGCAAATTTCCAAGGCCACTGTCAACTTCATTTATCACTATATATTTACTTGGCATAGTTATCATCAGATATTAGTATGTGATAATGGGAGAAACTTTATCTCATGAGTTGCGAAGATCCTATAACAAGTGTATACATGACAGCTCTTCTCAGCGCCCTACAACCCATCACCAAATAGAGATGTAGAATGAGTAAATGGGACTTTAGTTCCAATATTGAGAAAAATGGCTAAATCTGGTCCCTTGCACTGGGATCAATACCTCAAAAGTGGACTGATGGCTTATTGAATAGCTATTTTTTGAAAGCCCCCGTTTAAGACTTTTTAAGAAAAATAACCTGGCATCCTGGCCTCTATTGTCGTGGAAAACCAGTGATAACACTATAGAGCCTGAAAAAGTTTTAAGGAAATTAGTACATAGAAATAATTTACAGTCTGATGCAATAATAAATTTGGCCAAAACGGTTGCAAGAGAAGTCCAGTCATAAAATTCAACCAACAACCTTTAATCACTTTTGGGATAATAAGATTGTTTTTATACTAACACACCACATAGCGCCATGTGGAGGAATTTTTGAGCTCAATATGAGAAGGATCAACCTTATAACTCACAAGTAAATAGATGAATATTTGATTAAGTCTCTAGAAACCAGAAGTTACAATCAACAGAGTATATAGTTGATTCATGCTTATGTAATCCAATGTCAGTAAGCTTGAAGGAAGTGATGTTGGATACCAGGGTTTCAGTCATAATGAGAAGTATTAATAAACAAATTCTCTGATTGACTTGACAAGTAAGCCTACTTAAGGGTATTTCCCAAACCCTCAAATTATTATAAAAATAATTTTTATAGTAAAAATGCTTAAATTGATACTAAATAATTTCCCTTGCTCTAACTTAAGGCATCATTCCCCCCAAAAAATCCTAATTAGCTAAAGTGATAGGACGTCAGGATGTGAAGCAACATCTCCATTGAATAACTTATGATGCTGCAAATCGAATAGTACCTTTAAAAGGATATAGTCCCAATCTGTCCAAAGATTGACTTGAATAGTTCAAACCTTTATCTACATGGGGCAATCAGAGCGAAAATACCGCCTATAGAATTTAAGTTACAAAGGCATTCATGAATCTGGATGTTATCTCAATTGATGAGTCTTCATTCAGATAGCACCCTATCATAATGCTGGGAATTATATTTACAACTGTCCCTGAATTTCTTCAGGTTCTCCAAAGACCTAGGTGCACATATATTTAAAGAGATTAAATATATACAATTAAAATAGGACTTCTTAATCGTTATTTAACCTTAAGTTACGCTATATAATTGCAACTATGGCTAAATTTTTTTATATAATAAAGTATCTAGTTTATTTTCAAGAAAAATATATTGAGGTATTGGAGTGCCATTTTTTTAAATTTTTCACATACTTTCCATCTAAGATCTGTATATAATATGTTCCTTCAGGTTTTAGGTGGCATTAGGATGATTTTATTCTTTAGTTCAGGTATGATCCCTTACAATGCTACTAGAAAAATATTTAGATCAGGTTTGAATACCACCATCAGAGGTATTCAAACTTCAGATCAGGCTAGAATCCTGACAACGCCACCTTCTAGATCATAGCATAGGTGGAAAATAGAAATGGAGAAATTTTCTATGCAATTGATTCAACACAGTACCCTGGGCAAACTTGACTTTAAATGGTCATTTCCTTTTTTATCAGTTTTAAAAGCCAAAGGAGCTGCAGTGGGTTTGTTGACGACTCAAAGAATGTCTAGCTCATCGATGGATCCAGAATCCTTGGTGGCCTAATGCTGATCACTATTAAAATAAGCTGAGATGGTAATTATATAATTCTTGACTGCCCTTCCAAAGGATTCCTTGGCAGTCTCCTCTATCTTTTCAACAGCAAATCGGCCAATTTGAGAGGGATTTTACTTGTTGCCTCAAACCTTAACCTGAGAATCACCATTGTTGTGCTTGAGAATCTTAAATGGGACAGCATTAATGTCAATCTAACTTAATAATCTAAAGATTTCTCATTGTAAGGTGCTTGTTAGAGAAAATTTGTTTTCTAGATTGACCACCACCTGGCGCTAAGTGAGGAGACTGATAATAAGCTCATTTTTTTGATGAAAGCTCCCCTGAAGAAGTAGTGTAGCTGCCCTCCTTTTGGCTGCACTTTTTAGTACCAAAATCTGCTTCAAGTCCTTTCATCATCTCCTCATAACTAGTCTTAGTTTCAGATTATTGAGTGTTTAGCGCATCAACCCGTTACAAAAAAAGTTTTAATTGATATATTTTTCTTAAGCCATTTTAATGATTAACCCAAAATTAGTTATTCTATGAAATTAGTTTTGCTGAGCTCTTGCTCAGGGTTTTTCTTCTCAAGTTCACTTGCCTTTTTTTAGTGGTAGTAACCAGATTGGTGGAGGAACCACCCATTTTTAGTTTTCTAGTGGCGAGTTTGAATTTAACATCAGTGCTCATGGTATTTTTGGTTTCCTTTAGCTAGTTGATAAAACTTATCAAGTTTGACCTTTAATAATCTAATACTACTGTCAAGAGCTTCCAAAGTATTATTATAGTACTTATCAGTTTGTTAATAATTTTGAGTAATTCTGTGTTTTTTATTCTTTATATTGATTGCTACCAACCTAGCATAGTCTTTAATTATCATGAGCTGGAACTTGGCATAGTAACTTTTAAGGTAAGCCTTGTATACAAAATCCTCAATTAGAGCATGCTTTTCATTTTCCTTGGGATTTGCAACTTATCAATATTCTCTTGGAGTAACATGTCAGCTTTTGGATGACAGCCCGGTTGGTCCCAAGTTGCTCACATGTCTGGATGTATCAGACTTTTTCATAAACTATCTTGTGGAAGTTATACTCTCTGAAGGGAATCAGCTTCCTGTTGGCTTTTATCCTCTATGGCTATTGGGGGTCGCCAGATTATTGTAAAGTACCTGACAGAAAACACCTGCATTGTCAGAATTCAGGGGATTAATTATAACTGTCCTCAAATTTTGCTCATGCCTTTTTAAAAGATTCAGTAGCAAGGATATTTAGAAGATTGAAATAATATATACAATTAAAGAAAAAGATCCTTTGATTGGCGAATAACCTTAATTTATGCTATATATTAGTGAAAACCAATGGTAAATTCTATCAAAAAGAAGAGTGATTTAGCTTAATTATGTGGTAGCAATATCCAGATAAAATTAATTGCCATTATTTCTAAGGAAAATTACTGTTAACTCACAACCAATATCTGTACACAAATGCTCTTTGGGGTTTCTGCAGCGTTAGGATAATTTGATTCTTTTGTTTGAGAATGATCCACAACTATACTATTATACAAATCTTTTAGATTGGGTTTAAATATCGCTGTCAGAAGAAATTAAACTTTCAGTTTGGGCTAGATTCCTAAAACCTCTTTAAATTATAGTGTTTCTTTTATAGAATTATATGTTAGAAGTACATATAAATATCCCCAGTCTATTTACTATAAGCTTTCAAGTTGTATTTAAAACAGTGTTTGGTTACTTTACATTTAATAATTCCCTTTGTCTTCTTACCATAAAATGGATACTATATTTTTGTGACTAAAGAAAGACTTGTACACCCCATTGAATATATAAAATACTTGTGAAAATCTTAGAATCAAAACAAGTATTTATTGTCAGTCTTCTTGGTAATAGCACCATCAAGCATTACAAAAACAGAAGCCTTACAGGGTTTTCAAGGTTAGATTAGTCCACTAGTTAGCCTTTTTTAATTTTCAGTTTTCTATAATTTTTTGTGTAAATAATATGGTATACAAACAACTAATTTGACATTTCCAGCATTATTATGATGGTGTCCATATTCTGATATGGGAACATTGTCTCTATCTTGGTTGCTATTGTTTACATAATTTTTAGGAAAATGGTGTAAACCAGCCTTTTCAAAATTCTTGAGATTTTTTAGACTAACATGTTGTGAAAATTTTACTGCACGGGTAGGTAATTAGTTGTAAGTGAGATTCCTTTTTTATGGTACTAATGTAATGCACTTGCAGTGGTTTAAATCCCTGTTTAATTTAAATGTGCTACTGATAATTTTTAAGAATGCAAGAATAAAATTCCTTGAGGGATTAATGGGATAGCATAGGAAATTATTTGTGGTCATATATGACAGCCTTTCTTCAATCACATCTTTCCTGAGAACTCCATGGATAAATCAAAAACTAGACTGCAACAGGTTTGTTGAGAGCCTATCTCTATAAGGAAAATGATATCACACTTGTGAATATCTTCATATTTTATATACAGTAGAAAAGTCTTGTTTACAATATAAGCTGAAGACACAAATCTAAAGACCGTTTGTGTACTCCAGAGGGATCTTGGGCGCAAGGAGACCCATTACTGGTGAACAAAGTTTAAATCTTTTATTTGTTAGTTCAGAGACGGGTTAGGCTAATAGCCTAATATAAGTTCTGTTTAGAGGCGAGACTTATCTTTTTAGATCCCAACCACTATATGTGTCAGAATTCCGGCCCAACCTCAAAAATTGGCTAATACAGTTGTCAGGGATCATCCCCTACCTAAAAGTTCAATTAATTATTGTAGTGAAATTTAAACACAAAATAAAGGATAGATTAATAACCATCAGGGATTATCCCCAATATAAGTATTTTAACACTCCAGAAGTCAGGGTTTTACCTGATATAGAAGATCAAATGGTTTTTACAATTAAGTAACAAGATGGCACATAGACCCTAAGTATTGAATCAGTATAGATCTTAGCCTAAATGCGCCTGGTGATTTTCCCCAAAGATTCTTACCTAATTTCCCCTATGTATTGATTCATAAAAAAAGCTAGGACTTTATTTTTGCAGTACTTTAAGTTGATATAATATTTATAGTGAAACTTTAGAAACTTTAACCAATGAAAGAGAATTCCTTCTAATTTTTAGTTAGTCTACAAAGGATATAAAAATACTTTCATTTATGGCTTCAGTTGTACTGAACTTTTTCTAGACCATTATAGTTTTCCCAACTTCCTGGCAAAATTTAAGCTCCCTGCCAAGTCAATCTGATTCCCTGGAAAACTCATTAATTGCAATGCTGTAAAAAATAAGTGTCAGTTACCTCATCCTATCATGATGCTGCCCGCCTAAGTGAGTGGGCGGTTCAAGCACATGTAGGAGAATTTGTGTCAACTTAAACTATTTTATTACCCGCATCTAAGGAGGTGAACCTCCCCACCCCTTCCACTGAGCAATACCAACTACAAATTAAAAATAACAGAATCTCTACAACTCCTCCTCGCTTGGGCTTTGTCTCAGGTGACTAGAAAACAGAAGATGAGCACTCACGGTACTAACCCCTATAATGGCTTAACTACTAGTTCCACGCAGGTGTTGGCCAAGTTTGGTTAGGACATTCAGAGTGCTACTTGTGCCATTTATTCATCCCACCCTGTATCATCTGCTACAAGTAGCTTGGCTTTATCATTGGGAACTGCTTGGGCCTCTAAAGCTATCAGAAATCTTACACACAGCTCCTCTAATTTTTACCACTCTGCCTCACTCTTTAGTGTTGAAAACTGAGCCCACATTGGAAAATTAGCAACTCATCAATGAGATGCAGTCTGTGTTAACACGTTTTGAAGAAGACTATATTGAGAATCATCTGTAATTAGAACTATCCATTAATTTAATCCAGTTAGAAGTCTTAATACACAACCAGATTGGGGATAACATCACAGGGTCTCAAAAGCAGATCAATAACATGAGAGTCTTTGTGAATAACGCCTATGGTACCTTGAAAAATAATTTACAATACTTGGGATACCCATGACAATGCTCATCTAGCTGGACAGCCAAGAATTCTGTGGGAGGATAGTTCTCCAGGAATCCCTGGACTGCCTGGGGCTCCTAGATTACCTGGCGCACCTGAGACACCTGGTCATGATGGAATGCCAGGCCAACGCGGCCCCCTGGGCCTCCTGGCTCTCCCAGGCCTTTTACAGGGTTGGAGATACCCTGAATATCATCTTAACTCATAAATCCAGAAAACCCAACGTCATTATTTAATTAGGACGCATCGCTTAGGGATGGGAACTCACTTGTGATGGGGTGAGTATCCATGCTGAAGTTTCTTAAGGCTAACAACACAATCAACTTGAAACTTTTGTTGCCTAACCTCCTTAGTCTGGAAATTTTATCAGCAAATTATCACTACAGAATAACACCAACTTGAGCTTCAGACACAACTGCCATTTTAAAAATAAAATAAAACAGTTGGTCCAGCTTTTTACCACCAAAACGAACTTTCAGCTTCCTATAAATGATTTGATTTGAGATTTGGAGATGTAAACGAGCTGCATAGTCAATCGGATGCCTCAACCAAACTCAAAAATATTCCCAGAATACTTCTTCCTCCTTAGCTGAAGGTGCAACCCTGATGTTGGTTTATGTCATCCATCCACCAATCCCTCTGGGCAGCTTATTCAAGCCCTCCTTCAAGCAAAATTATATACCATGGGAAGAAGGTATTTTCTACTTTTTTATACTGCTATGAAAGTGCAATAGAGGAAGTTACTAACTATCAACAGCTCAAGCACTTCACCAACTGCCTCAGCTGAGTTGTGCAGGACATAATGGTACCCCATTTAATGACCTTCACACTTGTAACAATGCAAAAGCTGTTCTACTCAGAGGATTTAGGGTGAATTAACTCTCTCCAACCAAAAACATATTTTATGGGTTAAGCCTTAATTGGTTGAATATTTTAATGATTCCACCCACAGGTTTTACCTTGACGCCCAAAACTTAAGTGTTAGATCTTTGATTACCTCGGCATGTCACTATTACTGTGCTCTATTGCATTCAAAACTATGCCAACATCTAGCCCTACCTCAAAGAGGTGAATCTCAAGCTGACTTAACTCCTGCGTATTATAGAAGCCCTTCAGGTAAATTCCTTCTAATAGGTTCAAACCTACTGGGCATCCTAATCCAAACCACAAGCCTTGGCCTCAGGATCAGCGGTAACGATTTACAAATCTCTTGTAAAACTGTACTGCAATTATTGCAAAATTTTAAACATACTATGTACAACTGTCACTGACTCTTCTGGAACAACGCAGAAAAAGATACGTCAGCTAAGGGCAAGAAACTCCCTCTGCTGACGAAACTCAAGTGCCTTAAATTTCCATTTCTATTCCTAGTACTTCCAGTTTCTTCATATTAGCTGCTCCAACCAAAGTCAACTTACTGTCCTCTATTCAAGGCAATAAATATTTCTAGGTTTTTTGCTCTTAATTTGGTCAAATACTAAAATGGATTCTTCAGTCAGCTCCTCTAGTGGGGGCCAGGCTTTAGTTAATAAACCCTTTAAACAATTTGAAAACTCTCAAGCTTGCCTTATACAAAAATCTTCACTAGCCTCATTTCAAGTATTGAATGACTATCTCCTAGCTGCTAATTCTAAGTTCAGATCTCTAGTTGTATTGGTGGAAGTATTAGTCAATAAAGTCAAAATTTTGGTTATAATTAATAATATATACCTGGTAACGTTATATCCTCTTGACTTATACAGAAAATCATAATGGCTCCTGACTTAATCCATGAGGCTATATATAGAACAGCGGGGGCTGAGCCCATTAAAGCAACTGTACCCCATTCTGCCTATCCACTAAAATTTATAAAAACTATTTAATACAGCTCCTGCTAACATTTGAAATTAAAAAATATATGAGTTGCTCATTGGAGTATAATTAATATGATGATCAAATATATACCTAATCATAAGGAACAATACCTTTATCTTTTAGTATATTGGATCCCACTAGAATTTTTTACTCCTGACAAAAACTTGAGGCGACCCAAAGAAGCGTATTTTCTTTATTAAGTACCCAACCTCTATTTGTCAGATAGAGTACCAATTCTTAGTGATTTAAACAAAGTTGCTTCTAGAGAAAAATGGTTTCTATAAGAATAGAGTACCTCTCTATGCCCTTAAACCTTAAATATACCTCATGGCTTTCAAGTAGTGGTGGACCCTTGTAATAAATTTAAAAATTCTTCATACGCATGCTCTAGAGTTGTATAAACTTTATAATCCTTTTATTAAGGAAGCCCAGGACTGCCCAAGGATCATGGACCTTCCTATAAAGAATCCATCACCATATATTTTGAAAAATTTAATCAAGCTTACTCTTCAAGTTCATTAGTATTTGGTCATTGCTTAATTAAAATTCTGTCCTATTGAACATACCACCAATGTAAGTAGTTTTGGCACCCTACAATATTTAAGGGATTGATCCCCCAATAACTATTTTCTTGGCTGAGAGTAAAATTGGGGCACCCTCACCCCTGACCAATGTCAAGATATGTAAGCCTTGTTATAAGAATACAAATATATCTTTAAAAGATCTGGTGATTATATGAAAATATTCTGGAGTAATTCATTAAGTGGTACTGAGGACTATCCCCTTCTTAAAGCTCATGCTTACCAAAATCTAAAATAGAGGAGGCTCAAGTAGCTTTTAGTTTTAATAGCTATTAGAGGCTGGACTAATGGAACCTAAAATAAACTCTTGAGATTTCCCTCTTTTATTAATTCAGAAAAAGTTAAGGAGGACATCAGATTATCATGGACTATCACTGACTAAAATTTATTACTCAGAAATCTATTTATTCCCTACTACATATAGATAACTCCTTACGTTTAATGTCAGGATCAGAACATCTTTCAGCAATGGATCTCACCAGCAGTTACTACCAGGTTAAGTATCCCCAAGTATTGTGAAAGTTGTTCCATAATCTCTAGGGAAAGGCTGTTAAAACTTACATGGATGCCGCAGGGGCTATGTAACGCCCCATACTTTCCAAAGATTGATGGACAGGCTATTAGGTGATTTAAAAATAGTCCTGTGTCATGCTATCTGATGACATAATTGCCTTCTTGCAAACTTTTACTGCACACCTAGAACACCTTAGTTAGGGCTTTTAGAAATTAAAAAAACCTTCTTCAAAACTAAAACCCTCTGATTGTTCCTTCTTCCAAAAAGGAAATGGATTTTCTAGGACATAAGGCAAGTCAAGAAAGAATATCCCTGGTGAAAACAATTTTATGGCCATCTCGAAATGTCACTACCTAAATCTCTTTGAGATGTACATGTTTTTTAGAAATGGTAAAATATTATCACAAATTTATTCCTCATTTTGTAGATGAATTTGAACCCTTAGTTTATTTGTTGAAGAAGGAAATTCCCTTCCAGTGGGAAGGAAAGCAGAAACTGTCCTTTTATCTATTACATCCCACTCTGACCCATTCCCCCTGTCCTAATACACCCCAACTTTGATAAGATGTCTCCCCTCTTTAAGAATACTAAAGATATTCCTTTAAGAGTTACTTTGACACAACTCTAAAAAATTTACTGGATCACCCATTGCATATTACAGCAAAACTTTATTAAGGTTTAACACAGATACTATGAGAAAAAATGAGATTTTCTGAAGATTTTATTTTATTAAATGTTTTTACCCTATTTATATGGGGCTACTCCAATATAACTACTTATCATGACTCATTACAATTACTCCAGCAGATGAAAGATTCTGAAATAGTTTGGAACAATGGGCTCTAAAAATTAGATTCTAAGTCTTCATTATCACCCATCTCCCCAGATAATTCCTCAAAACACATATTGTTTATCCAGGTTACCTATCTTAGCCCTAACTAAACTCAATGATCAACTCTATGGTCTTTTAAGCCAAACTCATCTGTAGAAAAAGGAGTCCCTCATGAACAACTAGGAGTTAGAAAAAAAGGTTTAAAAACATTTGTCTTTGTTTCTTTGCAGCATATTCTTCCATTAACAATGCTAACTGATTGGTTTTGTATGAAGATTGTTCATTATTATAATGAACTTGTCATACTATTTTAAAACCGTTAGGATATCTCAATTAGCAATTTTGGCTACATTATGATTCTGGGTTGTTATAAGCATAAGACGTTAGGTTTTAGCAAGCTGCTTGAATTTAGGAGGGTTAGGCGTGGTCCAATTTTTTTGTTTTCCTTGATAAAAGTACTGTTCAAATAGGCGAATAACTTTATATTGATTGCAGGGTGCCTGATACTGGTAGAAATGGTATTCCAGTTAGTTGCAATATTACACCAAAGCTTTTTGTGAGATCATGACCATGAAAATCATTTAAATAAATTTACTTTTTCTACAAGGGCATTAACCTGGTGGCTTATCTCTGATGGCCATGCAATATCATATAGTTTGTGGATATCATCAGAACTAGAGTTGTCTAATTTAAAGTTGGTAGATTCAATAATCTGGTAATTTTAGGATCTCAGTACTTTTTGTTGGTAGTATTGCATGGTTTTGCAAGCAGATATATTAGAGTTGATACAGGTAGATTATTACATTAACACCATGTTGAGATATGGGTTTTCCAGGGCATAAAGGACAAATTAAAAGCTTTTGATTAATTTCCTCACAATGCCTATATGCAGCTTAGTTCCAAAGGCCCATTTTTAAATTTATTATAAGAACTTGCTGATACTGTTAAAGACTTTGTTATTCAGTCTCTAAAATGTCTTACATAGTTGTATAGTTGAGACCTTAAATTTCTCCTTGGTACAGGTTTCTTAGCAATTACATGACTCAAATGACAGTTGGCACTATTCCATCTTCATACTTTTTTAGTTAGAAAGCTAGTCATTTATCAATGTCATTGCTGTAAATCATACTATATTTATATCCTCAATATTTAGTTTTATCTAACCATTTGTTGATAAGTATATGGTCAAACATTTTGAGATTCTGTTTGACATAAATTCAGATAAAAATACATTGGCCTTTTGGTCAGTGGGAAAAGATTCCTAGAGGTTTTAGAGTATCATCCCTGGCAGGATAACTTATATTCATAAAGGTCACAAATTTTAAATTTATCATGCGTTGAGATGTTGTTAGCACCTCAATATTGATTTTATGAGATATGGGTTTCAGTTTTTACTAGTAGGCTCAGGAGGCTTGGCATAAATTTCATTAATAGCATTAAGTGTGATAGACTAGAATAAAAATGTAGTTATAGGAAAAGCTATCACTGAAAATTTTTTAATCAGGTAAGGAGATCATGTATAAAAATCTGACCATTTGAAACTTAATAGATATAAGATTTTAGGATCATAAAGATTTCAGATAAAAATGAAGTTATTGGTAAAACAAGTGATATACTCTTCCTGATGAATTCAATATTTAAATTAAACTATGACACCATAACAAGATAGAGTTATGATTCAATAAATTATAAGCCTAAGCAACGCCAGGTAAATCAGCTAATAATTAATAGCTCCTATTTTTAAGGTTAATAAATTTTAAATTTCATTCAAGGTGGGCTGACCTGAAAGTGATGCTGTTGGACATTTGCCTCACAGGCTTCAGAATAATTATGTTTTGGGTAAAACTCAGCCGAATAAAGAGTATGTCAGACATTTACAAGTCTGCAGCAATGAGGAAATTAATTTTATTGATAATAATGATTTAGTCGGCTAAAAGACCCTGATCAATTCTTTGTGGAACCCTGAAAATTTGAGGTAACATTAGTTCGAATCCTCTACAGGCAACTAAATAATAGCCAGCGGTCATATTACTCTGACCACAAAGTAGACCATGGGGCATCCATTGGATGGAACTCCCCCAGCCATGCTCAGGTCCGTCCAAGCACCTATGCGAGGACCACCCCCTTTTTATAGGTGTGGGGTTGTCCCCCAAGGTGAAATATTTTTATTAAATAAGGATTGGCTGCAATCTATCAAATCGTTACCCCATAAGTATGTCTTAGCCAAGCATAGTTCTCCATCCATCATTCATCCAAAATGAAGCGTGGCTTCCAAGCTTTAATAGGTTGAAAGCACATTTTACAAATTTGGAATTCCACAAACCATCCAAATGTCAAGCTTCAACTTTTTATAGACTATTATTGATTTATTAAGTATGAACTTTCTTTTACCCCCATGCTACGACAAATGGAAATATATAAATCTAACCTTTTCAGTAATTGTTTATTTTTATTATTTTTCAGTTAAGTGGTGAGAGAAGCCCTCCTCTTATATTGTTGGACTAGAGGTAAATAAACCAGTGATCTTATTTCCAACCCAAAAATCCAACACGTATGCTCACTACAGGGGATCATGTACACCACAAAAACCACCAAAACAATGGAAATGAACCCTCAGCTAACATCCATTGAAAACCAGATAGCTAGTGCTCTGTCTCGCCTAAAACGTCTTGAGCAGCACTCACTACAATGTCCTACTATAAAAAAAGCCCTATTCGAGACAAGTTCATACCTTGTGAGGGCAGTATTGCCTCCTTCCTATATGTTTATGAATCTGCGATGGAAAGAGCAACTGACCAACAAAAAATCCATTACATAATTCCTTGTTTAAATCGTTTAGCTCAAGAAATAATGGTACCCATTATGGTCAACCTCAACACTTTGGAGGAGGTTAAGCAAGCGCTTCTTGATGAATTTGGCTTCAAGTAGTGTTTGCAATGGCAAAAACATGCCTTTATGTGCCTTAGTATGAATGAGGGAGAAACGATTAACTATTTTGTTGAGCTAGTATACTAAAGCTCAACATCTGTGCTTTCTCAAATGCTCCTTCTTGATGATGAAATTTCAGCTATCTTGGCTGGCTAAGCACCTCATCCCTTCTTTAGAAATGCATCTAACTTCCATAAAGTTCACTTTCACAACTGTACGAGGTATCAAGGGGGCCTTATTAGCAATTACTGATACCTATGAGCGTGATCCTTCACAAGGATCTTTGAGTCAAGCATCTACGCCGACCATTTAGCTTCCCCTACGGCTGTTTCCCTCTGCAAACTGCTCTTACAGAGTTGCCAGCACAAACTGCTACTTCCTCCCATAATGATAAGCAGATGGTAATGGCTGTGAAAGGGCAGTGCTCCCCTTCGTCTTCTGTTCAAAACAATCAGTTGGTGAAAGCAATCATCCCTTTTCCTTGCCCATCTTCTTCTTCAGAGCGGCCTTCCCAAGTGGTCCCAAATCCGGCTCCCAATCTTGAACCCCTCTCTCAGGTCCTAATCGCTCCCTAAAACAACAGGTTAGATGACCAGGTCACAGAGGCTAAACTGCCTGTTTCACAAAACCCAGACAATGAATGACCAAAAGCTGTGAAGTTGAAGCATCCACCTTTACAGTGCTACCCCCCTCAACCTCTCCTTCAGCTAACCCTAGTATGAAGCCTATCTCCTTGAGGCAGCACCACCCCCCTGTTTTGAAGGTTAAACTCAGGCTGTGGCAATATCAACGCCTCCCCTAAAAGTTAATAAGGTGGAGAATAACCACAGGACCTATCATCCCATAAAGGAAGTCATGAACCTACCACAACTCCTATGGGCTCCCTAACCTGCATTATAACCCTCTGACGATGAGACTGAAGGGGGTGATGAAGATGTTGGTCATTAAGCTCTATGAGCCCCAGGTGAAGTGGAGGTACCTGATCAATTGAACCCAAAGAGAGTGAATTAGGCTAAGATCTCTCATAAAACTTTTGCTTGGCAAGTGATAGAGGGACTTAATATTATTGAAACTGTTAGTGACGCAGACCAGCTCATTGCCACGCTTCTCTGATCTACCCAGTGTGTGCTTACCATGAAGACTATCCAGGAGAAATACCCTGAAGCTGCAAAACGCCTTGCCTCCACTCTTTATCTAAAAGAGGTCCTCGCTCTTCCCCCACCTTGGGTGGTACTTCAACTAAAGTGAAGGTCATTGTTAATGGCGTGCGAGTTTAAAGCTATCCTTAAAACTGTGTTCCCAGTGAACATTGTGTCGACTAAGCTTATTAAAAAATTAAGCTGGACCCTGACTTTGACTACACTCAAGGGTTTGGAACGGCAGGCCCAAACAATAGCCACGCCATTGGAGCCTACTCTTTGCCCATTAAGTTTGGGAAGCTTCTCTTGTCAGCTCTGGCAGTAGCTTTGACCAATAATACCTACGATTTACTCATTGGAACCCAATTTATTCTTAAATATGAAGGTGTTATTAATTTGAAGCAGGTCTATCTCTCCCTGCTTAACTATGAGGTTCCTCTGATTCTATCTGATGATCTCAATAAAAAGGATTGTGTTTGCACATTTGAGTATCTCTGATCCGCTTTATCCCTGAATTAAACCATGGCAGGACGGCATACAAAACTGTTGCCTCCCTCAGTGGATGCCCTGGAGGGTATCCCTTTCTATGATTATGAAGAGGAGGTCATTAAGGCTGGGGAACAAAGAGTATTTGACACGATAATTACCATGAAAATCGCACACAACTTCCTACTGCACCTCATTAGCATAGATGGAGCTATTCCTTTTGAGCCCAGAGTTTTGCCAGGCGTGTTAGACCACTCCTATCATCAGCCTATTAACCTTTTCTGGGGAATCTTACCAAGAAAGATATGGTAGTAAAAAAGCATCAGGAGATTGGAAGAGGCCTGCTGATAACCATTAGGACATCAAGCAAGTCCACGGTATTGGGATTATGGCAGATATAGGTTTACTCGCCGACCAATCATTATGTATATTGCCTACTGTAAATATCTTAGATGAACTAACCCAGGATGAGCTGGATAAAGTCCACACTTTACCGAGGCCTACAGCAACATTTTCTCCAAATCTGACAAGGTCTATGGGCATATGAAGAGATAAATGCATATGATGTTGGTGATACTAATCCCATTCTCTCCAAGCCCTATCACAAATCAAAAGTTGAGGAGCTACAGATGCAGACGGAGCTCAAACAGCTTTTGGATGCTAGATTGCTGATGCCGTCACAAAGCCCTTGGTCATCCCGATTTTATTAATACAAAAGAAAAATGGAGGTCATCAGGTAGTGATGGACTATAGCAAATTAAACAACCTCACCAAGAATGATAGTTATACTATTAATCGCATTGATGACGCTCTGGCTTAACTCTCTGGGTCTAAATTTTTTTTCGCCAAGGACCTGGCTAGCGGTTATTGGCAAATGGACCTTTCTCCACAAGACCAGGAGAAATGTGCTCTTATTTGCAGTGAGGGTCTCTTCCAACCTACCTGACTGCTTTAAGGGTTGTGCAACGTGCCCGCCACTTTCCAGTGAGCAATGGATCATACCTTGGAGGTTTTAAAAATACGTTTTTTCATTGTCTATCTTGATGATATACAATTGTATCTAAAAAATTTATTGAACACCTCACACATTTAAAGGAGGTGTTTCAACTCTTGCGGGCTTATACTATAAAATTAAAGCCCATTAAATGCACATTTTTCCAGATAAAGCTGGATATTCTTGGACAATCTATTTCACAAGATGGTATACAACCACTTTAAGATAAAGGAGAAGCAATATATAAGATTCCTGAGCCCAAAACCCTTCACAACATCCAATATTCTTGAGTATAATGGGGTATTACCATCAATTTATCCCAAAAATCGAACAGCTCAGTGAGCCCCTCGTCCGCTTCAAAACTAAGGGCTCCCAATTCCATTGGAGTGCTGAACAAAAGCTGACTTTGAGACCCTGAAGGCGCTATTACAAAAAAAACCAATACTTCACCACCCTGACTACAGCAAACCCTTCATGTTGTTCATGGATGCCTCTGACTATGCTGTTGGAGCTATCTTGGCTCAATTGGATGAACATGGAGTTGATCTTTTGTCTTACTTTAGCATAATGCTTTCAAAATGAGCGTAACTATAGCGTCATGGAAAAAGAGTGCTTGGCTGTCCTATTGCTGTTAAACACTACTTCCCATTCCTATATGGGACCCACTTCAAAGTAATCACAGACCACGCCTCTCTAAAGTGGTTGCAGAATATGAAGGACCCCACAGGGCGGTTAGCAAGCTGGGCTCCAAAGCTCCAGCATTATGATATGACTATTGAGCATCGTGCAGGAATGCACCACATGAATGTATATGGGTTAACACGGCTCCCATCCTTCATTTAGACAATAGTGAAGCGGAGAGGCTATAGTATCTTCTCATATTTCTAAATGCATAGGCTGATGAAGATGAACACATACAAAGAATGATTTCTTGACACTCCCACAACACCAAGATGGAAAATGGGAAGCTATATAAGAAAGTAGTAGTAGATTGGTTGCCCTATCTCTGGCCGTCAGAGCAGGTTCCTGTCATCTTGGAGTCCCACACTATCATGGGTCATGGCGGAGTACGCAAAACATATGATTGGGTGAGAGAGTGGTACTACTTGTAAGGCATCTTGGAAACCATAACCAAAGCCTTAGATGCATGCCTGACCTGTAAGAAACAAAATCATCTTTAAGGCCTGATATCATTATCAACCTACGATGCCTCAACAACCTTTCTACACCATAATTTTGGATGTGATAGGTCCTCTCCCTCAGATCACAGGTGGCAATTGATATATCTTAGTTGGTATTGATCATTTAAACAAATGGATTGAAGCTGTAGCTCTCCCCACTCAAACTTATAAAGCCACGGTCAACTTATTACACCAATACATTTTCACCTGGCATTGATGTCCCCAGGTCCTCTTATGTGATAAAGGAAAAAAATTACCTCCTGAGTGGTGAATCTCCCTGCCATCTCCATGAGAGCGCAACAACTCTTTTTAAGCCCCATATAACCCATCCACAAATGGTGCTGTAGAAAGAGTTAACGGAACCCTGGTTTCATACTCCACAAAATGGCCAGCTCAGACCCTCTCCACTGGGATCTTTACGTACCTAGTGCCCTCATGGCCTATCAAATTAGTTATCATTATATTCTAAAGATGTCCCCTTTCCGTGTGTAGTATAGCTGAGAACCTGAGGTACCAGCTCTACTAGAAAAAGATAGTTCACTGACAGAACTGACCCAGTGAAAGCCATGAAAAAGTTGGCCTAACACAATATCCAATTACAAGTGGAAACTATGATTAACTTGACTAAGACTGTCACAAAAGAAGCCAAAGAAGCTAATGAGTTCCGTGTCCCTCTCCCTTCCTTCCAAGTAGCTAATTTGTTACTATATTACCACAACCGCAGCACTCCTAAAAGTGAGAAGCTTGAATCAATCTGGGAAGAGCCATTTTTTTATCTAAATACAAGTGAGGGATGAGTACTCGAATAAATCCATTGCTTCCAGAGTCACTATTAATTTGGTACTTTGCTGCTTTCTATGGGCTTATTCTTCCCCCAACATTCTTATGGGGGCGATGTTGGACATTTTCCCTTAAGGCTTCAGAAAGGATGTTTTGGGGCAGTATCAGCCAAAAAGGGGAAATGACAGACATTTACAAGTCTAACAATAATGTGATCAATTCAAATTTAAAAGACAATTTTGTCAGCCAAAAGACTCTGGCTGATTCTCAGTAGAAATCCCACAAATCAGAAAGTCACAATTTTAATCCTCTTTGGGCAACAAAATAAATATCCATTAGCCAAATAACTCTGACCACAAAATGGACCATGGGGCATCTATTGGCAGGTACACCCCCAGCTATTACTAGGTCAAATTTAAACACCTACGTGGGGACCACCCCCTTTTATAGGCATGGTGGGGGTCTCCCAAGGTGAAATAATTTTGATTGTGGATTGTTAATATCTATCAAACGTTACTTATGGGTACATCTTAGCCAAACATAATTCCACATCCATCACTCTGCCTAAATGAAGCAAGTTTTCTGAGCTTCAATAAGCTTAAATTATATTTTCCCTTATTTGGAATTCCCCAAGCTATCTGAACAATATGACTTGACAATCTAAATATTTCTAAATATATTACATATATTCTCTATTTTATCCCTTGTGGCACATAGTAAAAAAACCCTAAAACCAAAAATCTTTTTTTATTTATTTATTGTCTTTATTTTATATCTGGCGAGAAGCCCCTGCTTATATTATTGGATTTGAGGCTAAAAGCACCAGCAAGCCTTTTTCCAGCCCCAAATCCAACACTTGTATCTACTTGGAAAAGACACTCAAAAGAGGACACCTTATGAAGTATGAGCTATGCATGGAAGTTGTAAAAGTGTCCTGTATTTAGGCTTATTGAAGAAGGCAGCATGCACAATAAACTACAAAATGCTGACAGAGTTCCCTTAATATAATCCAGTGGAGAAAACGATTGTTTTACTAAGAAAAATTACTGTGCAATCAGTTTGCAAAAAAATCACTCAAAATCTGTTTTAATATGTTCTCTACACCATCATATCCATTTTTAGCAGCTAACTTGTGTTATTAACAACCCATATAGGCAACTTGGCTATATTATATACAAAATTTAATGGATAAGGACTTAGGATCTGACTATTAAAGATTTCAGTGGTTTTCTTTATTTGTTATTTTATAAACTTTTTATGATAGCTAATGGTATAAAAAGTTAATTATATATATAATAAAAATCATTGTGACCCAGCCACATTAAGTATTTTCTTCAATAATGAAAACATATTCATATCTTCAATCTCATAATTGGTATTTAAAAGCCATGCTTTAATGCTATCTCTGGCCTATTTTTTTAATTGGACTGGCGCTTAGCAAAATTTCGGTTTATTCAAGTTCTATCAACAATTTGAAAATTTTGATAATAATTTATTGCTTAATATTGTGATGTCTGTAATCACAATGACGTTTACTTTGATTAACTAAATATGGTATTTACTAATTGCATGTTAAGTAAATTTGTGCTAGATAAAGGATGATATTTTGTGCAGTTGAGTATAGATATTTTTTTCTGATTTTAACAGTCAAAATGTTTTCAGTATGATTAGAAATATATAGCTTAAATTTCCTTAAAGTAGATTTTTATAGCATAAACCAGTTTACTTTGTTATTATTCCCTCTGTATTAAGTTTTTATTCTTGTTGTTTTCCTTTTTTAGTTTTCACATATCAACAAACAATATCAGATTTTATTGAAGTGATATGCTTTAAAGATGCCGTTAAAGCTCCACTATATCTGTTTATATTATTTATTAAGATATCACAATCAATTTTT
>JAKSZP010016331.1:0-56847 GCA_022478985.1 Massospora cicadina | reverse complement strand
TTTTTGTTACTTGGAGAAAATTGTTGGTCAATTTTCTTACTTTTCTTTCAATAGATTTTTGCCAAAAACCAAACAATTCTTTATCGATTGATCCTTCTGGCTGCATCCCTGATGGCGTCGGTGGCCTGTCAGTCCATATACTGGATGGGCTCTACCAGTACTTATGGTTACTATGGCCCCCTCCATCATTGATTGGATTCATTGAGTTAGATATTTCTGGAACTACAACCCTGCTATCATGAACTTCGACAACAGTACATGGGGATCTTTTGGCCTTACATCCACCAACTGCAAGCAAAAATCTATCTCCTTGCCTCCCCAGTCAAAATGACCCCATATGCTGATAAACTTATTGAAACTATTTCTGTGATTCCACCCCCTGCAGCAAAACCCCTGGGTCTGGATGGGCTCATTGTGGTTTGTCATCAGGATCCTACTCACTATAGTTCTTCACCAACAATTTGTCATTTCGCAGTGCCCAGTCCCATACAACGTCATATGGTCAGCAATGCCTTTGGCATTCTGGCTTACTTTTTGGGTGCTTACGATCCAATTGGCAGATCAGTCTAAAATCTTCTGCCATTTCCATGACACTCCCAAAGTAACTGTAACCTCATCAGGGTTTGGACTCAACAAGGGGTTAGTTAAATGAGGGGATTAATTTTTGTTGGGGACAATTTCTAAAAATTTCACCATCTTTATAGATATTGGATGCTCCCAAAGTGACTGCAACCTCATCAGGGTTTGGACCCAACAGGGGGTTAGTCAAATGAGGGGATTAATCTTTGTTGGGACACTAAGCAATTAAATTTCATCTTTATAGATATTGGAGGCTCCCAAAGTGACTGTAATAACATTGGGGTTTGGACCCAATAAGGGGTTAGTCAAATGAGGGGATTAATCTTTGTTGGGGAAAATTGCTGATAAGTTTTCACCAGGGTTTTTTTGATATTGGGTTGACCCCTAATTTTCTTTTTTAACTTTGGGTAATCATCTCCCCCTACATGGGGAGTGAACTGTCGGGGGGCTGATCCTAGTAGGTAGAGCTTTCACCTTCCCTGAGGAGGGTGGTGCTCAGTTTTGGGGGTACTGAGCTGAGCATTGACTTTTTGGGGGTATTGCCCACCAGTACCTTAGCTCTGCCATGGGCTGCCCCATCGGTGGGAATGCCTAACTCTGCTGGAGTGGTAGCCGTTGGTTCCTGGTGAGGCTGAGGTGCCTTTGGAGGGATTTGGCTTTAAATTACTGCCTGTATCTATTGTTGCTTTGATTGTGGCATGGGTAGCTGAGTTTATTTGGTATACTTAAGCCTCTTCACCGATATTTTTATAGGCGGAGTATATTTGGCATCCTGGGCCTCATTGTGAAACTTTTACTAGTATCAGCGGGGTACACCCCGCTGGCTGGATGGCCCATCTGGTGGGGAGTATTTATAGTTGTACCATCTAGTACTAAAAAAGTATTTTAGTTGTAAAGAGGAAGTTACTGTGGTGGGCTCTATGGGCTAAGCTCTGCCAGGCTGGATCCCTGTTTGTAACTAAATTATGAAGTCACACGTAGTGCTCTAATTGGGGCAGTAGACCCAAACTAAAAAATTGCTTTTGTAAAATATACGCGGTCACTTTTAAAAAAGTGATACTAACGCGTAAAATTAAAAAACCATCCTAAACTTGTGGTTACGGAACCTCGTAACTGAATCCATCGGATTGGTTTGCACACATAAAGCTCGGTGAAATTAAAGCCCAGCTTTAAATAAAATTGGGTAATTGGTCAACTGATCCGAACGGGAGCCCTAAAGTTTGTGCATTGCCACCGCACCTGGAAAAAGTTTTGATCAAGTTTCAATAGCGGGTTTAAAAAGTTTCAATAGCGGGTTTAAAAAAGTTTCAATAGCGGGTTTAAAAAGTTTCAATAGCGGGTTTAAAAAGTTTCAATAGCGGGTTTAAAAAGTTTCAATAGCGGGTTTAAAAAATTAACTTAACGTCTGATCTGAGGAAAACTTCCATCTGTCAGGTACGGAGATGGATAAAGGTTGGGGGACCCAACGGCCGATAAGCTTTGGATGATAAACGTAGCCCACTCTGTGCCGATTTTGAAGGCAAACTTGACTCTGGTAGTTCGGAGGCTTTGAAACCGAAGGAAAGGTTTCTCCCACTTCAGCCTATTCTAATACGCCCGGTTTAAACGCGAGCATGACGGGGGTAGCTGAGCGGGGTGAGCTTGCTGAATGGATGATATCCGGTTCGATGTTGAGGGCGGGGATCTTGGTATTGTTTGGTATGCTGCTATCGAACTATTATCTGTAAGTTCTCCGGTTTGGGCCAAGTTTTGATGTGGTTAACCGGCTGTAGAGATAAAGCTGATTTTTTATAAATCTAGGTTTCGCCCTTACTTCGCCGCCATACTTTTAGCTTGGGTGGTTTCCGTACCTCTGGTAAGGTTTCGCTGGTGAACTTTGAATCCTTTAATAATTTTGTATCCTTCTGCCATGCTACGATACTACTATTGGAAGCCCAAGTTCAATTTAGGTTGTTTTTGTGGCTTAGCGTTATAGGTTTGGCTTTAGAATTCCAATCTGGGGCGACGTCGGGCGCTCCGCTTTTTCTGCCAGCTACTGTTTTTGGAACACATAAACCAATTGGTTTACCAACTGGTTTATGTATTTGGGAGGTCAGACCACAAATTGGAGGTTTGGGTGAACTTGCGGTCTGCCGGGCAACCTCCGATTCCGCCTCCTTGCTTAGATCTGGGTTTTATTTCGGATTGGTTTAGTATTTTATACACGCTTGAACCACTTATTCCAAGTTTTCCAGACTTCGGAACGCAACACTCTTAATCCCATAGTTACCCTCAGTTCCGTTTAACGCCTTCATGCCAAACCAGGCCGAGCCTTGAGCGGCGATCTAACTTGGCCCCTCCTTTATAGCACGCGCTCAAGGACCAAATCCGTGAGTTTTTAACCGAGGGCCTGCTTGGCCGAACTCGGGAGGCGGCCTTCCACTTTGTAGCTTACCACCTAATTTGTCCTCGAGCCGCATCCTGGATTTGGCAAGAAGCTGACGGGCTGGGGCTGCGAGTATTTGGACTCGGCCCTCTACACAGCTGCAGTTGAGCCGAAGGGACGTTAAAGCTACGGCCGGTGGAGGCGCAGGGCCCAACCGGCTCGGAAATCAACGCCGTGAGGGATCCTTTTCGGGACTTGCGGGGAAACCCCTTACCCCACCTCCCCCGAAGAACCTCCTTTAACTAAGCAGCTTTGTGGGAAGGTTGATGCGCTGCTTCGACGCCCGGATTGTTCTACATTATTGTACTGATTCGGTGCTGTGTTGCGCTTAGGTTCCTCGGGGCGTTGAGGGATAACCATAGGCCACTCCTGATGACGCTTGCTTTAATCGGTGGAGCCAGTGCCCTTATTTCTAAATCGGAACCCTCTTTACTTACCCGATTTGGTCAAGGGGGAACATATCTTGCCGAGTTCTGTTTTCAGAGCCTGCGCCTATACTTGGGCGAGTGGATCACTCAGAACACCGGAAGCCGCGGCTGCCATGTTCTTGGTGTTTGGGGTTGTCTTTGGCCTGGTTTGGGGTGGGTGCGCGCTAATATCTTCCGCCACGAAGGAGGTTCAGGGGATGGGCTGCTATCGTACTCTGGCTCGCTTACCCGGGCGGGCTCTGCGGGTTAGACCTGCTTCTCCTGAAGTTGGCCGAGGGTCCCGCCATTGAACTATCTAGCGCCTGTCCACGAATACGGCGATGCCTTCCTAAGTGGGAGCAGCTGGGGTCGAGCCTCACTCTGGCGGAGGCGGCGCGCTACCTTTTATCTAAAGAGGGGTTGGATCGGGCTGATTTCGCGAGCCCCCATCACCTACCATTTTATACGGGATTTTATCAACCGCAAAATTGCCACCCCCAGCCCTCTTGAGATGCTCAAAGAGGTCCAAGCATTAGTCCAAGGCGCGTTGCTCCAGGCGCAAGTCCCTGGGTATTTAAGTTGGTGCGAGCCGCCTTTGATGCCGTTGGCGACCTTGGCCTCAGAAGGCTCCTTCGGTTTTGTAGTGCATATGATGCTACCCAACCTGTTGCTTGTACTCGATGCCCTGTACCAGATGCTATTGTTTACACTAACTTTGTGGTCGTTGGTTTCGCGGGAGGCTTCTGCCTCTCCAGCCTGGCCGCCTTCTCCTATCGCGCGTGCTGGGTCAAGAGGCTCGTTTCACTAACCAACTCTACGAGCTGGTTTGTGGGGTTTGTCTAGCGACCTTCCAGATGGGCCTCTTTCACGCGCTCTTTTCGTGGTTGACCCTCCGCCTCTTTGGGGCTGGTGGGGCGTGCCTATTCGCACTTCTATCTGGGTTGGTCGCGGTCGTTCCGATTGGCGGGCCGTACGTTGCCATCCTGCCGCCCGTGCTGTTCATGTGGTTTATCGAGGGCCGTCGGCTGATCCCCGCCTTCCTCTTTATCTGCCACGTTGTGGTTGCGGTCATGGTGGATGGGGCCTTCTATGCTCACCTTCCATCGGTCTCCCCCTTCTACACCGCTTTGGCCGCCTTTTTGGGCTACAGCTGTTTGGGTCTCCAGGGGTACGATTTAATCTGAATCTAACCATCATAATTTTAGGTTATTCGTTGGCCCCTTTGTTTTAGCCTTGGTAAGCAATTTTATGTATAAGCTGGTGCGGGCGGCCTGATGATACCTTATTTGGCTAAGCTAGTTACCGGTAACCTTTAACTTAGGTGGGGATTCGGCATGGTTTTCATGATGCTTTAGCGTCCCCCTTCCTATTCATGGTAGTTTTTACTAACCGCTATGTTTCAGGTCCCTCACCTGTACTCCGAATTCCTCGTCCCTCGAGGTTCTTACGCCACCCCGGCTCGTTAAGAGCGAGGTCGACGGCCCAAGTTTGAGCCTTAGGTTGCTGGCTAAATCGCATCCCATGCTACAAATGTTTGAGCCTTAGGTTGCATCCCAGGCTACAAATCAATGGCGATTGAAAACAGCTCCATCAAATAAATTCTCATCTGGTTAAGTTATTTTAGGCCGGTAAAGTTTTACCGGGTCGCTTAAAGGGATCCTCGAACATTCGGATCTACCTCGTTATGTATATCGGTAATAAAAGTTTTTAAAGCTTTGACGCATAATCTAGCTAAACTAAGGGGTTAACGGTTGACATATCTACAGTAAGGAAGTTAATATCAATGAACGGCTGAGCTTCGGTTGCCAATTTATAAGTTAACCATCAAACCAACTTTCCACACGCGAAAAGCAACAGCTGGGTGAAAAGCAACAGCTAAAGCAACAGCTGGGTGACGATTTCCACACGCGAAAAGCAACAGCTAAAGCAACAGCTGGGGTGACGATTTCCACACGCGAAAAGCAACAGCTGGGTGACGATTTCCACACGCGAAAAGCAGCAACTGGGTGACGATAATCTAAGGAACCAACTATGAACCCCCTCCTTAAGCTACACCCTTATCCGATGATGTGAACGGGCTATAGAAAAATTTGTAAAATAGCCTAGAGCTTAGGGTAAGGTAGCCACGGATGAAAATTATAGATGCGATTTTGAAGTAGCAGATTTGCCAAAATTTAAGTTCACTAACGGTGAGGCGTAGAGAGGAGTTAAACCTGAAAAATCTAGAATGGGAACTTCAAGGGTAGAGGACTAAAGGGCTGGTTAATGGTTAAGCGTGCAGGTAGTGGCATGGATCTATAACTAACAAGAATTAGCTTTTGTCAATAGCAGCTTTCGAAAAGTCTGGCTAAGCTTATAGGCGATGTGCCAAGATCTTTACAATACCCATTCGTTAATAATGTTTTGGGTATATGGAAGATACCATAAGGGTTTGATTTTGATTATTGTACCTGCTGATTCCGGTATGAAAAAAGCTACCCCGATTTAAGTTTAGTGAGACCTGGGTATATTCAATCATACTGCTTAGAAGCGAATATCGCTTAAGTGCAACATCACTAGTAAGCTAACAACCGACCCCACACCCGAAAAATTATTCAAACGTCTCATGTACTAGTTAAGAAAGTAGATACTAGATGTGAAATCTCTAGCCATCTTTCTTAGTACTAGGTGGGCTTCCAATCACCTTCACTTTTTATTACTCCAGCTGTCATTGCAATAGAATATTATAATAAAATTGTTAAACAATACTAGTAGGCTAATGCCTTCCATTTGATACACTGGTTGATTCTAGTATATGCACAAGTTAGCATAAAATTTTTGTTGACTGAAGATATGCCCCTTTGATTCCTTATACAGGGTGGGGAAGTTTAATGGCAGATTTGTAATAGCTAAATAAAAATTATTTACGTACCAAGATTATGGTCACCAGATTGAAGTAAGCAAAAAGTATTTAAGAGAAGCAAATTTACAATATATCTATTGGTAATCATATCTGAAAGATGGCATCCATAGCATTTGAACATCATTGGGGCTGGTTCTTATATTCATCATCACATCATGCATTTAACTGGTAAATTTGAGCCAAATCATCTCAAATCCATTCTTTTAGGGCCTCAATTACTATTGATGGTCCTTCCTGGTAAACTAGAGACTTCAAATAACCTTAGAGGAAGAATTCACAAACTTGGAGATCAGAAGAATGGGGCCATGTAATCCTCCTATTTTAAGTGATGATGCAAATTTAAAAACAAGCGGTTGCCACCATCCATGCTTACTCTCACTGTGTGGCTGTTAGCTCCATTATATTGATTATGCCTCCATGTTCATATTGTGCTGAGCAAGTGATATGTCATGGTTGGATGACTTTATAGTAGGAACAGATACTAAAGACAAGGCTGGGTGACAGGAGGCCCAGAAGGTGAAACTTCAGGCTCTTCCTGACCTGAAACACACCTTAGATCAACGCTGGGTGCAAGCCAAGCATGCCCAGGTTGATACTAATGGGGTGCAAAATGCCCAGCCTCTGATCTCGGCCCAGGCACTAAAATGAACGATTTATGTTATAAACAAAGATGGTTCAATTCAGTTAATTGGAGAGCAAGGGTTTGAATCCCGCTCAAGTTATGAAATTTTGAGCTTAGGTAAAATATGGCTTCAATTGATTACTCGAGTGAAGGCACTTTCGGTGTATTTTACTAAAACAGATGGAAGCATCTGTTTATTGGAGTGTCAAGGCTTGGGCGCACTTCCACAGAACCTGAATTTCCCCAGCCCACCTTAAATATGTTTTTGCGACCAATGTTCCTTGTTGGTCAACTTTTCTTAAATAAAAACCCCCATTGTTTTTACATTTTACTTATGTTTCCTTGGGCTAACTTGGTGGCAGACCTCTTTGGGGAGGTCTCCAACTATGTGGGCCACTACCTTTTATCACAATTTACCAAAATCCCAGGTGCTTTGGGCTGCCCAGGTCCCCTCCAGATTGAGGCACCCAAGGCCCCTGATGCCAAGTTACACTTGATTATGGACTCACCTTTGGGGTTCACTCAAGCTGTGATATTCCTCTTATCTGGTACTTTATATTGCACTTTATACCCTTGCCTGGGGTCCCTTTTGCACAGGCACCATTTGAGGTGCCTTGTTTCCCATTCTCCTAACAGCTAGTTCCCTAGCAATGTGGGTTTGCATCCCACATCACCTTGCTGGGAACAAGAGAGTTACAGACACTCTCTTGACATTAGTTGACCAACCTTTTTATTATATGTGCATGAGAATTATCCATGTGGGACTTTTGTTATTGGTAAATTGGGTGCGCTGGCCATTTGTCACTGCCATGATGGTGCTCACCACAATTTTCTCATTTGGTTTTGTTTTGGTGCATCTTGGCGTTATTATTGCAACTACCAATTGGGAAGTGCCCACCCTTCCTGCTCATACCTGGTGGTCTCAGACTTTTTGAATCTGGATGTCATGATTCCCCACCTTTCTCCTCAAGATTTACTCAGAAATTCAACAAGCCTTGGCATCCCTTGAGCCAAAACCCTCATTAAGTAAACAAAATCTGTCTGGTTCACGTCCACTTTCATGAGGAGTGAATCTGTTGTCCCATTTGTCTCCCGATGCTGGTGACTGGGTTTTTGCAGTATTCCACACTCACCCACATTTGTGGCAAACAGTGGAGGGCTTGGAGCAGGTCTTGGAGCAGAATCGACCTGAGGAAGCATCCTCCATTCCTTCTTCAAGTTCTTTTCTCTGCATCAAGTGGGTCAGCCAATGAAAGCATACTTGAGTGAATTCTGCAAAAAAGACCAGGCTTTGCCATTAACTGACAGGTTAAAACGTCATTTCTCCATTTGACCTTGGACATATTGATGCAAAATGCCCTGATTTGGCAGTCACCTCCTTCCAATTTCAATCATCTGGTTGAAACCCTTTGGGGTAGTTTCTCCACCCCAACCCAGAAGGGGCCAGGTAATTTGGCCATCATCAGATCAAATCATATAAATATGGAGGCCAAAAAGTTGTGCGCACCTCTTGAAATGAGGGAATCTTATCCTTCTAATCCTTCTACTTCTTCTAAATTTGGAACTGTACAGGGGTCTAGCCCCAAGAATGAAGTAAAGGTTTCAGATGATTCCACTGCGATGATGTCACCCATGGTCATCCCTATAAATATCGCATCCTCAACTAGTGAGATTTCCTTGAATCATGAGATGCTTCCCACTGATTTCCTCCCCATCTTGGCGGAAATTGGGAACATCAAAGGGTCCAAACCTGAACTTTAACAAAAATGATTCCGTTATCATTTTTTCTCCCCAACACATTTCTGAGGTGCATGCTGAGGCATCAGCTCCAGGCTTGGGGGTGATGGCCCTGGATAATGATGCACACCAAACCCTTGGAACGAGTGGGGGTTCATTTGAGCTGAAAAACGCGTTTTATAATGTGAGCGATTTATCCCAAAACAAACCATTTATTTGCTCATATGGTCTGGATGAGGACTCTATTTCAGTCTACCAGATTACTCCTGAGAACCCTCGTTTGACCCCTACCATGATTAGGGGTTCTCAGGAAGTGGAAAAGGAACTTCATCACAAATATAAAGATGTATATGCACCTGCAGAAGGTGTGGTAGATGTGGCCTCAGTAGTAAGAGTGGCCCACTATCCTTCCCCCTTCTATGATTCCAAAACATACCCTGATGGCTTGTTCAAGCCAGAGGAAGAATTTTCTGGTGAGTTGATGGCATTTTCTGCGTTGAATAAATCCCATTCTGGATACTTCTTGTTGACTGCTACCCTTACATCCTCTTATGGAAAGTTCAGCACAACTATTTTGGTGGATACTGGTGCCTCAAATAATTTTATTGACCAAAACCTTGCTGACTACCTTGAGTTGAGTTACTCACCAGGTGGTATGGTTAGAGGTGGGGCTTCTCAAGGTATCCCCACACTAAACATCATGGAGTCAGTCAATTTCCAGGTAGGTTCTTATCTATTGTCTGACCAGTTTCAAGCTATCAGAAACCTCTTGTTTCCCATCATTTTGGGTGTTGAGTGGTGGCGGAAGTTTGACGTCAGAACGAATTTGAAAAGAAAACACTTTATCCTTGTCTTTGACAAATGGTCACCAGTTGATTGTTCCTCTGTCTGAGGATAACGCCCAAGGCAAATTACCCCATTGGCCCAATGTTCCCAGTCCATATCTTGCCCCTTTGCTGAAGCCCACCGTGGGACTTTCCTTACCTTCTTGTTTGGAGGAGTTGGCATCTTCTTTTGATGCAGCTTCAGCTAGTATGCTACCAGAACATTCCGAGTTTGATTGTGAATTTAAACTTACTGTGGATCTGGTGCATATTTCTTCCCCCATATACCCATTGACTGTCCGGGAGGAAGAGGTTTTAGATGTATGGGTGAAGGAGCAGTTGGCCAAAGGTGCCATCTTTCAGCGTACCTCTTCAATCAAATCTGGATAAAGAAGGGCCAGGAATGGTTAACTGCATTCTGCACCAGAAAAGGAATTTTCCAGTTCCAGGTTATGCCCTTTGGGCTTAAGAATGCCCCTGCCATCTTTCAACGCCGCATTGATGCTGCGTTGGGGGACTTGTTGGGGGTATGTGCGGTTGCCTACATGGATGACATTCTGGCGTTTTCCCCCAATCATGAGTCACATGCAGTACACCTTTGACAAGTAGTGGAGAGATCGGGGGCCACTTGCCTTACCCTCAAGATCAGTAAATGCGAATTCTTCAAGTCCCAGGTTACTTTTCTGGGCAACGTCACTTTTGACCAGGGCCATATGATAACTCCAGACAAGGAGAAGGCTATTTGTGAGTAGCCTACCCCCACCTCTGTCAAGGAATTGAGGAGCTTTTTGGGGACGTGTACATTCCTCAAGAAGTTCACACCAATCTCTCCAAGGTGGCAGCTCCCTTATATAAGGCTAGCGGGGCCAAGGTGCTTCAGTGGTCCCCCATTTTGGAGGATGCTTTCCAAGCGGTGAAGTGCACCTTGTTATCCACATCCATCCTTCGCCATGTTGACCCTGCAAAGGAGTTCATTGTGTCCTCAGATGCTTCCAACTTTGCCATTGTGGCTGCCCTGTTACAGGTGGGTGAAGATGGGTCTGAGCATCCCGTGGGATATTTTTCTAGGAAAATGTCCCTGCATGAGTTAAATTACGCCATAAATGACAAGGAGTTATTAGCATTGGTGGAGGCGCTGATTTATTGGCGTCACCACTTACATGGCTCTTCCCAACCATTCTGGGTACACACAGACCACCAAGCCCTGTTGTACTACTGTGCTCCACATGTTCTAACACCACGTCAGACCCATTGGCATGAGACCCTTGCACTATTTAAATTTTCTTATGAGTTTACCAAGGGCAAGGAGAATGGTTTGGCGGATGCTTTGAGCCGCAACCCTGCTTTGGCTCCCAATCCAAAGGAGGTAGAGATTCACAACACTCGGTTGATGATCCCACCAATTATGATTCTGCCCCAACTTCCTAAGTCCATGGTACATATGCCAGCGCTCATGCCTCTGGAAAATGCAGCAAAATATAGTATGTTTAGAAAGGTAGTTCTTTCTCAGCCATTATCAGCTGAATATGCTGTTGTTCTCGCTAAGAGCGCCCTGAATCAGGAGGACTTATCCAGGGGTTATCATGTGAAGGATGAGATGGTGTGGTTTCAGGGTCGCCTATGGGTTCCTGCTGGACCACTGTGCCTAGAAATCATCTGGGACCATCATGACGGAATCACTGTTGGTCATCCTGGGAAAGCAAAGACCTTGAAGTTGATACAACGCATTTACAATTAGAAGGGCTTGCCTGTTCAGGTAGGGCAGTACTGTAAAGAGTGCCTGATCTGCAATCAAATGAAACCCAATTGGCAACCTTTAGCAGGGTTGCTGGTACCAGTCCAAAAGGCTGAAGGGCCATGGACTTTCCTATCAGTGGATTTCATTGTGGAGTTACCCATTTCAGAGGGGTATGATGCAATCATGGTGGTGGTGGACCGCTTTACAAAGTTCGTTCACTTTATTACTTGCAGAACAACTATAACTGCCACTGAAATGGCCAGGCTCTTCATCGCCCATGTATTTGCGCTTCATGGGGCTCCTCAAGAAATCATTAGTGACCAGGGACCCCAATTCACCTCCATCTTTTGGGAAGAGTTGTGTAAAACTCTTCAGATCTGCCCCTGCCGTTCAACTGCTTATCACCCCCAATCAGATGGGCAGACTGAGCGAGTGAACCAGTGCTTGGAACAATTTCTGTGTTGTTACACCACCGCAGACCATTCAGATTGGGTTCCTCACCTTCCTATGGCCCAGTTTAGTTACAACACTTTGCATTCATCAATTGGTTGTTCACCCTTTTTTGCTAACCATGGCTTTAACCCTGCTTTTAACATGAAGCCCAGCTGTGGTTCCAAAGTGGAAGCGGTGCCGGACTTTGCTAAGACTCTCAAGAAGGTCCATCAGGGGGTGTCCACAAGTTTGGAGGCGGCTATGCTGGTTTATAAGGAGAATGCTGATGGAAAATGCTGAGTGGGTCCAGCTTACAAGGAAGGGGATCTCGTGATGCTTGATGCTCGCAACATCCCTATCAAGCAGCCATGCAAAAAGCTGAGTCCAAGAAGAATTGGTCCTTACTGTGTAGTTAGAAAGGTGGGACATGCCTCATACCATTTGGATCTTCCCTCCGCATTTTGGATCTTCTCCATCTTTCATGAAAGCAAGTTGACATTGTTTGAGGGCCCTCCTCCTGTGACTCCTGAGGCTTATCTTGTGGATGGGGCACCGGAATGGGAAGTGGAGGAAATAGTAGCCTCCCGCTGGGGTAAGCGACGCCTTGAGTACCTGGTATCCTGGAAAGGGTTTGACGCAGCAGAGAACAGTTGGGTGCCAGCACGGGATTGTGTACATGCCCAAGACCTGATCAAATCTTTCCATAATCGTTTTCCTGAGGCTGCAAGATCTCAGCCTAAGCTGGCCGTTGCTGCTATGAAGTTGCCACCAGCACATAAGAACTTCTCCTTAGCAAACGCCCCTGGAGGGGGGTGGAGCCCAAGAAGGAGGAGAGGGTAAAGTCATGGTTGGATGACTTTATAGTAGAAACAGATGATAAAGACAAGACTGGGCGATAGGAAGCCCAGAAGGTAAAACTTCAGGCTCTTCCTGACCTGAAACACACCTTATATCAACGCTGGGTGCAAGCCAAGCATGTCCAGGTTGATGCTAATGGGGTGCAAAATGCCCAGCCTCTTATCTCTGCCCAGGCACTGAAACGAATGATGTACATTACAAACAAAGATAGTTTGATTCAGTTAATTGGAGAGCAAGGGTTCGAGTACCACTCAAGTTATTAATTTTGAGCTCAGGTAAAATATGGCTTCAATCAATTACTTGAGTGAAGGCACTTTCAGTGTATTTTACTAAAATGGACGGAAGCATCTGTTTATTGGAGCGTCAAGGCTTGGGCGCACTTCCGCAGAACCTGAATTTTCACAGCCCACTTTAAATATGTTTTTGCGACCAAAATTCCTTGTTGGTCAACTTTTCTTTAATAAATTTACCCGTTATTTTACATTTTTTTACCAATGGTTCCTTGGGCAAACTTGGTGGTGGACCTCTTTGGGGAGGTCTCCAACTATATAGGCCACTACCTTTTATCGCAATTTACAAAAATCCCCGGTGCTCCCTTGGGCTGCCCAGGTCCCCTCCAGATCAAGGCACCCAAGGCCCCTGACGCCAAGTTACACTTGATTATGTACTCCCCTTTGGGGTCCACTAAAGCTGTGATTTTCCTGTCTTACCTGGTACTTTATGTTGCACTTTACACCCTTGACTGGGGTGCCTTTTGCATGGGCATAGTTCAAGGTGCCTTCCTTCCCATTCTCCTAACGGCTAGTTCCCTAGCAATGTGGGTTTGCATCCCACATCATCTTGCTGGTAACAAGAGTGTTACAGACACTCTCTTTACATGATGAACCAAAAATCTTTTATATGTATATATATCTCTCCAATATCATGATCACATTAAGATCATTAATAAAGTAGGGCCCTACACTCCCTGATTAAGACTTAGCGCACCACACAGTAACATTTGTCTTATGTAGAGGTTGCTGATGGAGCTGTCAAGAATTTACATCATGTTAAAATCTGAAGTTTTATCTATTTAAATAGCCAGATAGATGAAAATGGATCTCATCACCCATCTGTAATGCACAGGTTTTCTCCAATGTGCCGCAGTTGCATTAGGTAACCTCAACCACAAAAGACCATACAATTGGTAGGCCAGCTGATACCAGTCCCTGTATACATGTGCCATGCCTTAGATTTCCAAAGTAGTCAATGACCACTGTCCCCTGTAAGTCTTGGGGAATGTCCCCTTTACATGGATCAGGCAATCTTCCCATTTCTGAATAAGAAGGGTCCAAAGAAGGTGGAGTACTCCTCATCACCCAGGGTGACCTTGCGCAAATGGTAGACAAGCGCTGGGTAATAGCACTTTCTCTGAAGATTCCTCACCCTTACCCACGCTCACCTCAGCCAAACTTGTCCACCAAATTGAGGAAATCTGCACCAGGATTACCAAATTAAAGATGAAAGGTCTGAAACCAATGGAAATAAAGCCCAACAATCAGAAAACTAATAGTTGAGAAGGGACAAGTATTGAAATCTTGGCCATAATTGCCAATGGTATTGAGTCAGTTAACAGTATGATTGCCGATGCTAAACACCCCTCAAAATTGTTGGGGATGATCCCTGATGAGCAGATGGTACCTTTGGGGACTATCACAGATATTTTGTGACCCCTATCTAAGGAATCAGGATTTGCATCCAAAATAACTCATTTGGTCAAAAGAACGCCCCAGCGACCAGGTATGGGCAGGTTGGGCATCCCAAACCTGTTTCCAACCAATTGGGACTGCCCCTATGTGGGGTGGCCCTGGGGAATTCCTGTTGCCCGTTGGGCCAGATGCTGTCATGCCAAATGATGGAAATTCAGTTGAGCCTCAGTTCAGGCATTTGCGGACAAACCAGTAGTGAATCAGCCTGCCACCAAATCCTTTGATGTCAGTTCCAATTAGAAATAATTTTCCCCCTTCCCCAAAAATTCACCGGTTTAGGTCAAATTTAAGGGCCCCAATCCCTTCTTGGACCTACTACCAAATTGAAAACTATTTAATCAGTTGCATCACACTGAGAAAACTTTCGGGTGATTTTCTTTATCTATCCTTCCAATAAAACCCTTTATCTGATTCCAGTTCTTATGCTTAAAACCAAACCACCCTTTTCAACTGTATTCCCACAACCCTCAGGGTTTATGGCTTTGTTCGCCTAGTACTTTGCTAGGTGCCTATACACAATTATGGCTACTGGGCACTCAATGGCAGAATTACTTCCTGGTTCCATAACCATCATACCAGCAGCAGTGCCACTGGCATTTGGGTTTGCTGGTTGGGTGCTTCAGCAATTAAACTGGCAGGCCAGTCTGAAAATAACTTGCTGTTCACCTGACATAATCTACCAACCATTTTTTTAACCATTTCCACCTTTCTCGTCGATTTGGGCATAGCAATGGTCCTTTTTTCTCAGCTGAATCAGTCTGTGAAGAAATTTTGCTATGGCTATAATAGCCTAGTACCTCTCGAATTGTCCAAGCTCACCCTCCTAAATGAAATCTTCAATATAGGAGCTGCCGAGGTGGCCTTGGTGTCAAATCCCAGCTCCAAATCATTGTCCAAACCATACCCCATAGTTGCTGTGGCCATTGTGCCCATGTCAGTATGTTCTGGCATTCCAGCTTATGGAGCAATTACTCCTGTTAAAAACCCAATGGTTTCCCCCAATCCTAGTACCATCTTTTCCATATCTACAGATTCAACCACAGCTTCCAATAAAGAGAATTTCACCCACTTTTTATCGCCCATGAAGATTAGTATCAGATCTTACCACATCTCCTTTAAGGCTTTGGTGGATACTGGAGCCAAAAGTAATTTTATGAGGGTTGAGTTAGTCCAACAATTGGAGCTTGACCTGGACCTAAGTCCTTCAGTGATGGTTGCTTCTTCAGCATCCCAGACCTCATATCTAGTCTGACAGCCAGTACCTTTCTCAGCACATCAGTTTAACTTTTGCAACCGGTTCTCAGCAATGCCAAACTTAGTGTTTCCAGTAGTATTGGGGGTTAGATGGTGGCGCCGACAACATGTTAGAATTCGCCTGGAGTCAAATATGTTGTCATTTGTTGATGATCAAATGGATGAGGAATTTCCTTTAGTTGATACCCTTAATAAAATTCAAGGCTGCAGTTCCATCAGTTCTCTCGTTTCCCTGCAGGCTTTCTGTCTAATTTTCCCAAAGAATTGATGTGCTATCAAAGTATCTTCAATTCCAAGAAGGCGGACCAACTTCCCTCACACACTAAATTTGACTTGGGATTCTGAACAGTGGTAAAGTTGGTGAATATCAACTGTCTTTGTATCCACACATAATGGAGAAGGAGGTTGCGCTTAACATCTGGTTAGATGATATGCTTAAGAAAGGGTGTTTATTTAAAGAGACATCACCAGTTGCTTCTCCCATCATTTTTGCCAGGAAGGCGATGGTTCCTTATGTCCCTGCGTGGATTATGGACACCTAAACAAAATTACAGTGAGTGATCCCTACCCTTTGCCCCTGTAGAAAACTATCAGCCAAGCAATCTCTGAGCCTTGTGTGTTCTCCAAGCTTGATCTTGTTAATGCCTTCAACCAAATATGGGTGATGGAAGGTCAATAATGGCTTACTGCAATTTAAAAAAGTGAGGTATTTCAATTCCATGTAATGCCCTTCAGGTTGAATAATGCACCAGCCACATTTCATAAAATGATTGATAGTGTGCTGGGTGACCTCCAATTTACTTGCGCAGCTGCATATATTGACGACATCTTGGTTCACTCCTCACTTCCTTAACAACATGAAAAAGACTTGTAAGTGGTAGTGGCTGCTTTTCACAAGGTAGGCCTGTTTGTCAAGCCTTCAAAATGTGAGTTTTATAAGGAGGAAGTTACCTTTCTCAGGAACCTGGTCCTGAAAAGATGATTATGCAATTCCCCTCAACAAGTTGAATACCATCCGCAAATGGCCAACTCCAACAACCCAAAAACAACTAAGAAGTTTCATGGGCATTATTACCTTCTTAGAGAGTTTCCCGGCCCTTTCCCAGTTAGCCGCTCTGCTTCACCCCCTCAAAAGTAAGAATGTACCATTTTGTTGGAAACCCAAGTGCCAACAGGCATTCAAGTCAATTTTAGAGGTGTTCTTATCACCCCCCATCTTAAAACATGCGGACCCCTCCAAACTGTATATTATTTCATGTAAAGCTTCATCTGTGGCAGAGGGGAAGTTCTGCTCCAGGAGCACGATGGTTTAGAACATTCAGTCGCCTAATTTTCTCAGAAATTTTCCTCTACTGAGCAATTCTGGGCCATATATAATAAGGAGTTGGCAGCCATAGCATGGGCTTTGACTCGTTGGTGGTATCTGTTACAGGGCGCCCAGCATGAGTTAACATTGAATATGGATCAACAAGCTCTTCTGTATTTCCGAAAACCACAGAAATTGGCACATATACAAGCTTGTACCTATCAGGATTTGTGTAGTTTCAATTTTATTTTATAAATTTGTGAAAGGTGCATTAAACGTGCACCCTGATTTTCTTAGCTGCAACCTGGCTCACTGCCCCTCAGACTCAGATGAAGTGGACCTGATTACCATGATTCCCTCCACTCAAATTTTATCTATTGTCCCACCTATGGTCTCATCAGTTGACTTTGCTCCTGATGCTCCTCTCATTTCACGGGTTTTAGCAGCTCAAATGAGCTGTCCCAAAGGAGTGGAGTTATTTGATTAATTGTCCCTCCAAAATCACAAACATTCCCCTACATTCCTTGGTGGAGGGTCTTATTTATTTTTGGTCACAGGTTTGGGTCCCTCCTCTCTTTAGAGCCGAGGTGCTTTGAGCACATCATGATCCACCCACAATAGGTCATCTGGGAAATAAGAAATGCATTGATTTGATCAAGCGGACATATAATTGGGCAGGTTTATTAAAATATTTACCAGCCTGGATTGCCAATTGCATTACCTGCGCACAGGCCAAACTAAATCAATCAGGAAGAAATGGCCTTCTTTATCATTTACAACAGGCGGAGGGTCCATTACTTGAGTCTGTGGATTTTATTGTTGAACTTCCCTGTTCTAATAGGTTTACAGCAGTGATGGTGTTAGTCAATCATTTTACTAAATTTTCCCTAAATTCCATGTTCTTCCACAATTATGTCAGAAGAAACTGCTCATCTCTTTGTGCGCCATGTGTTTTCTGTGTTTGGTCTCCTGCAGGAGATTATCAGTGACTGCAGTTTGCAGTTTACAGCGCAGTATATAATGAGCTTTTATACATTTTGAAAATTACCCCTGTCATTTAATAGCGTATCATCCCCAGTCTGATGGACAAACTGAGCGAGTTAATCAACTCTTGGAACAGTACTTGCGCTGCTACGCTGTGGCTGCACAGGATACCTAGGCCAATGGCCTTCCCCTCACTCAATTTTCCTACAACAACGGAACTCATGCTTCTACAGGGTTTTCTCCCTATGAAGCGACAGTAGGGTATAATCACTCATTTTTTGTTGGTCCCTGCCTGCATCCCGAGGTCCCAGCTGCTACAGATCAGGCCAAGCACATTAGGTCTACTCAGTCCTTAGTGCAGGAGCATCACTAAATCTATTGGTGATTACAATCAGTTTGCGGATCAAAAATGGCTCTCCAGCCACAACATAGCAGTGGGTTCATATGTTATGCTTGATACGCGCCATTATTGGATGCAGGTACCCTCCCAGAAGTTTGCAAGCAAGAATTTAGGTCCCCACTTGGTGGAGGAAGACTTAGGCAACAGTGCATTCTAGTTAAAATTGCCAGCTCACCTGGAAAAAGCACCCCATCTTCCACGTTTCTCAGTTGTCGCCATTCAAGGGGACTGTTCTCGTGGACCCAGAGCCAATTTTAATGGAGAATGCAAAGGAGGCCGATGTGGAAAATATCTTAGCATCTCGCAAATCTCTAAGGTCAGTTCACTATCTTGTTGCCTGGAATGGCTATATGGCCTATGAGAACAGTTGGGTCAAGGCCCATGACTGCGCTAACTGCATGGAACTGGTTGAGGCGTTTCATGAGTCCCATTCTGACGCTCCTCATCCCCCCCAAAAAGTTGCAACTTTAATAGCAATCAAGTTGCCCAAGGCTCATAAGAATGTAGCCCTCACGAAGTTTCCTGGCAGTGGCGCCCTTCCTTTGGAAGAAGGAAAGGGTAATGTAAGTCCTGAGGAATATCCCCTTTGAGTGGATCGGGAGATCTTCCCATTTATTAATAAGAAGGGTCCAAAGAGGGCGGCTGTACCCATCGCCACCCAGGGCGACTTCACCCATATAGTAGATGAGCGCTGGGTAACAGCGCTCCCTCTGAAGATTCCTCCCACAGTACCCATGCTCACCTCTGCTGAACTTGTCCATCAAATTGAGGAAATCTGTACTGAGATTACTGAATCAAATGTGAAAGATTCTAAACCAATGGGAATAAAGCCTGACAATTGGAAAACTATTAGTAAAGAAGGGAGAAGTATCAAATTCCAGCTGGAATTGCTGACAGTATTGAGTCAGCTAACAGTATGATTGCTGATGCCAAACACCCCTCAAAATTGTTGGGGATGATCCCTGATGAGAAGATGGTACCTTTGGGGACTATCACAGATATTTTGTGACCCCCATCTAAGGAATCAGGATTTGCACCCAACATAACTCATTTGGTCAAAAAGACGCCCCAGCGACCAGGCATGGGCAGGTTGGGCATCCCAAACCTGTTTCCAACCAATTGGGACTGCCTCTATGTGGGGTGGCCCTGGGGAATTTTTGTTGCCCATTGGGTCATATGCTGTCATACAACTGATGGAAATGCAGTCAAGCCTCAGTTAAGGCATCTGCGGACAAACTGATAGTGACTTGGCCTGCCGCTGAATCCTTTGATATCAGTTCCAATTAGAATTATATCATCCCCTCCCCCAAAAATTCACCAGTTTAGGTTGAATTTAAGGGCCACAATCCCTGCTTAGGCCTACTACCAAATTGAACACTATTCAATCAGTTGCATCACAATGAGAAAATTGTTGGTTAATTTTCCTTATTTATCTTTCCAATAAAACCCTTTACTTAATTCCAATTATTATGCTTAAAACCAAACCATCCTTTTCACCTGTATTCCCACAACCCTTAGAGTTTATGGCCGTGTTCACCTGGTACTTTTCAGGTGCCTATACATGATTATAGCTCCTGGGCACTCAATGGCGGAATTCCTTCCTGGTCCCATAACCATCATACCAGCAGCAGTGCCACTGGCATTTGAGTTTGCCGTTTGGGTGCTTCAGCACTTAAACTAGCAGGCCGTCTAAAAATAACTTGTTATTTGCCTGACATCCCTACAACGCTTGTCAACAACAAGTTCAATTGTCCCCAGGAAAGCTCTAAGAGGGAGGCCAATGCTTGGCCAAAATTGCTATCAGAGCACTTGTAGCAGAATAGTTGTTTAATTTAAATAAAACTTCAACTTAATATAAGTCTTATATTTTCTTCAACTTTATCTAAGATGAAGAAGACAAAATTGAAGCTTTGAGACCATAATTTACTTTAGTATATCATTAAATCAGGAATCACTTAGCCTTACAATGATATAAGCTTCCAAGGAACACATAAATCATAGAATGATGCGACCATCCACACCAACCCACAGCAATTTGGAAAAGATCAAATCACAAAAATTCTTCAGGATAAAATCCAGTTTTGCAGCTCCATTATCCCCAAACTTGCATACCCAAATCTTAACCTATCTCCCTGTAGTTACATCTTAAAGCTCCTGCAGTCTTGAAATCCCAGACGGACTATTCTTCACCATCTTACCTCGTTTTAGGTTAGTCAATATGGGTCAGAACCTCAAGAATCAGGGTGAGGTGACTATTAGGCTGCACCCAGCCTGTTACATCACAACCCTTATGAGATGAAAAACTACTGGACCTTCTCTGGATAACAAGAATAGTTCATCTGTATCTGCCAGGTAGCCTCCTCCGCTGGATAACTGTTAAATTTTGGTCCTCTTCAGATGGATGGTTCTTCTTCTGCAGTGTGATAGAGTTTTGTACATCTATTGTATGATGACGATAAAATAGATGGTGACTATAGTTCAAGATATAACTCCTTGGTAATAGCACTTCAATTTGTATTCCCCTGTCATTACTTGGATGATGGCACGCTGCCCTGATCTTACTGATCCCAAGTAAATCCTCAACTTAATACAATTTAAAGTATTAAACACAAAAAGCTTATAAGTTAAACTATAAACTAGTGGTGATAGTTGATTGTTCTTTATTAGTTTTAACTTGAGATAATTTATAGGGTTTGATGTTCACCACATCTTACCCATGACGTCTCATTTTCAATGGTACTTGGCCAGAGGAACATGTAAAATGTTTGTTTGAGGGTTTACAAATACTTTGACTCAGGGCATCTTGCACGGGCTCAGGGTCAGTGTAAATAATGTCAATATTCTCAAGATGGCGTTTCAGACACATCTACAAATAGCTGAACCGATTCTCTTTCACAAGCAATTGGCAGCACATACCAAGGCGATTTGTACCACTAATTAGTTATTAATTCAATAAAAAACTCAACTGACATTAATAACTAATTTTGACATAGACCAACGAAGCCCACGTGCCTGAGTCACTAAGTCAATTATTATTATTAAGTCCAACCTAACCAACAAAGCCCTTGAGCCCATTTTATCATAGTCAAATATTATTAATTGAAATCACTAGGCCATAAATCCAAGTTCAGATATACTTTGAATATTTTTGGTTTATAATAACCAACAATTTAGATCCAGTCAACTATTCAACACTTTCCCCTACTTGACTGGATAAAAGCAGAGGGTATTCCGTTTCTCTTGGTCACAACATCCATTTTTTCTTGACCTTCAGAATAGAATGTTACATTAATAGCCTTTTGGCTCTGGATTAACCTTTCTTCTTAAACTCCACAATTCCATGCTGCATGCTATAGTTAGTTCAGGCGTTTTGCCTTCATCTACTAGGTAGGTTCAACTGGCTATACTTCAAAGTTTCCAGAAAAGTTCTACTTCTATGCCTACTGCAGCTCCAGCAATCCTTAGCAAACTTGAACTGGCTCCCTTGGCTTTGATTTCAATTTTCTCCCCCTCCCAAAAAAGGTATATTAGCTTTAGTGGCGATAAGGCTTTAAAATTCATTAAATAAATTTATTTTTCTTGTTTTTTTCAATTTTATAAGGGTTATCATTTTTTTTATGTTTTTTTGTTTTATATTTATATTTATATTTTTCATTTTTTTCATTTTTAATAAGAGTTGATAGAACTTACTAAGTGGATATGGGAAGAATTCAACGAGTTAAGAGTATGCTTCAGGGTATTTCCAATGCTAGGATATTCATTGATGAATGTGTCAATTGGCATAGCTATATTCATACCCTTCAAGATTGGGGTATCTGCTGCATTGCTTGGCCCCTTAGCTCAAGTATTTTCAAATATCTTTTGCACATATGGTTTAGCAACTACTTCAGAGGCTTCAGGTATGACACACTTACTCTTAGAGCGAGTTACCACATGTATGTTCATAAATTCGTCATTTGGTGCTAAAACAGAATTCATATTGCTAATAATTGAGGCCCCATGGCCCATGTTTTCATGTCAGTCAGATGGAACTGGTGTTTTTCGCACAATAGATCGTCCTGCATCTATTGTGCTTGTTCTTTTCCTTCCACCTGTGCGCTATTTGGAAGGACTACATTAACACCATGCTGACAGCATTGGGAAGCATAGTGTTCTTTATGATTGCAGTTATGGCAAGTAATCTCATTTAATGGGCGTGAGGCCCTTGTATTTGAGTTTTGTTCATTTTTTACAGGAGGATTACTGTCAATATTGTTGAAAGGGCTTTCCAGCATAGGCAGCAGGTCCTGATCTGTATCTGGTATTAGGAGGGCCAAATTTTTTTTGAACATCTGCAAATAATCAACCAATTCAGATGTTGCAAGGCTTTACATAAAAGCAGGCAATAAAGTGTTTGACAAATTTGGGTAAGGTTCTACTGCATGTTCTAGTGCAATCTTAGCATCAAAATCAACCATAGCCTTTGCGCCTAAGAGAACTTGAGCTTTACAATAGAATTTATCTGCAAATTTATCAATTTTTTCATCTTTCTTAAAGCTGATATTCATAAATTTGGATTTTTGAGTTGACATTTGATATGGACCTCCAAATTCATGAAACATGGTCCCTTTGACTTCGGCATAGGTTGGGTTTTCATCCAAATGAGGCATAATTAACTCAATTCTCCATTCATCTAAGCAGTTGATCATAGTGGCCGCTTTGTTACGGTCACTGGCCCCATACATGGACATTTCAAAGCGTTTGATAAAAGTGGCTATATCCCCATTCTTGTCAAAAGCAGGCAGGTTCGTTAGTTTGAAATTATCACTTTACCGTCCATGGTTATCATAATCAATTCTTTGTTGACTTGAGCCAGGCGTACTAGGGCGCTGAGGCATTGTATCATAGTTAGAGGAACTTGGGTTGACCAAAGCAACCATTCTATGTGGCAGTCGCCAACGTGGCCCATTAATCTCATAATGTTCAGAGGCATCACTATCAGTAAATTCACTTTGGGCATGCTGGCTTTGAAAATCATTCAATATTGAATTTTGCTCATTCAGATTGGACATCTGCAATTAAAGAGAAGAAATCACTTGATTTTTTTCTATCATGTTCTTCTTTAGCCCATTCATTTCTTCATGTAGGGCATTATTTGCCTCATTAATAAAAAAGATTTAAACAGTGAGATTATAAATTTGATGACTCATTATGTCAGCTGAATCTTGGAATTTTGTAAATTCACCCTTGAAAAGTTGATATAGCCAGGGGCTGCTCCCCTGCTCAGCGTGGTCACCGTCTGCATTCCCAGCCATGAGCGCCACTTTTAAAATTTTGGTCCTCTTCAGATGGCTGGTTCTTCTTCTGCAATGTGATGGAGTTTCATACATCTATTATATGATAACAATAGACTAGATGGTGACTATAGTTCAAGATATAGCTCCTTGGTAATAGCACTTCAAATTAATATTCCCCTGTCATTACTTGGACGATGGCACGCTGCCCTGATCTTACTTATCCCAAGTAAATCCTCAACTTAATACAATTTAAATTATTAAACACAAAAAAACTTATAAGTTAAATTATAAGCTAGTGATAATAGTTGATTGTTCTTTATTAGTTTTAACTTAGAGATAATTTATAGGGTTTAATGTTCACCACATCTTACCCATGACGTCTCATTTTCAATGGTACTTGGCCAGAGGAACATGTAAAATGTTTGTTTGAGGGTTTACAAATACTTTGACTCAGGGCATCTTGCACGGGCTCAGGGTCAGTGTAAATAATGTCAATATTCTCAAGATGGCGTTTCAGACACATCTGCAAATAGCTGAACCGATTCTCTTTCACAAGCAATTGGCAGCACATACCAAGGCGATTTGTACCACTAATTAGTTATTAATTCAATAAAAAACTCAACTGACATTAAAAACCAATTTTGACATAGACCAACGAAGCCCACGTGCCTGAGTCATTAAGTCAACTATTATTATTGAGTCCAACCTAACCAAAAAAGCCCTTGAGACCGTGTTATTATAGTCAAATATTATTAAGTGAAATTGCTAGGCCACAAATCCCAAGTTCAGATATACTTTGAATATTTTTGGTTTATAATAGCCAACGATTTAAATCCAGTCAACCATTCAACAATAACCTTTCCACTTTACCAAACAACTTTCAATGACCATGGATATGTTGAGTATCATGGGTCTGATCTACCTCATACTCCATATGTTCATCTTCCTGAGGACTCAAAGGATCTGTTTGGTTCAGTATCTCCACCTTAAACAACTACAACTTTGATGCATGGAACGCCAGATGGGCCCTAGATGTCACAGATCAGGCTAATTAAATCGATACTCACCTGACAGTTGGGGTGCATAAGCACCCAGAAGGTAAGATAGAATGCCTGGAGCACAACCATTATATAAATGATTTTGGGCAGGAAATGGAGCAATTGTGGGATGATGGCAGATAATCGCCATTATCATTTTCCAACAAGAAAAAAAATTATAGCTGCCGCAGTGACCATACATTCTGCCGCTGTCACCTCTGATGGACCCACAGTGGGCCCCAAACTTGCTGAGGTACAAAAGTTTGCTGAGCATGTGGAGAAGTCGCGAAACTTCATCCAGTGAGGAGAAAGTATCTCTACTAGCAATGGTATATCTGATGTCAGGTGGCGTCCAAAAGAGGGGACATCCTCAACAGACCTATCAGGACTATGGGGTTACTACCACAAATCCCTATTTTTTTAAGCCAGGGGACCCAAAGCTCCTTAGTTGGATTATACCTTTTGCTTCTCTTGGTCAAAAAGACTTTACTCAGGATACTATGACTGGAGTGCTAAATCCTATATATATGTTTATCCCTAAGTTAATAAAGGTAGGCAAGTTTGACCTAAAATGGTAAAGAAGAGAGTAATCTTTGATTGTCTAAAATTAAAATATAAGGGAGATCAGCGAGGTTTTTGGAAATCTATAAGCAGTCCAAGCTAAGATCTATGATTTTCATGAATTGGGGATTCTGCGGCAAGCTAGTCACCTTGGTCAAATAGGATTTACTCACTGCTTGGATCAGGTTTAAACTACAAGGTTAGGAAGCTCTGAGGGAGCAATAGTTAATTGCATAAGTTATGTTGATCCCCAATATTGAGAATCCTTAAATTTTGTCAGAGATTATACCCAATAAATGTTTGGGCTATTTGGTCAGATTAATATATATCCCTTTAGCTGACACATCTGAATCTCAATTTGGATGGCATCCTGACAACTCCCTCCTCTAGATCTTGCGTGGGGGGAAACGGATGAAGAAAGTGACTATGTATGCAATTTACTATGGTATCCTGAACTTCTACAATTGAGGTTTGTTGCCCCACTTTATAAATGACTTTGTAGGTTCCTAACCAGTTGGTGCCCATTTTGTTGTTGTGACCTCTATGGCCAATGATGGTAGAAAAGGACTAGGTCACCCAATTGGAAGGTGTGAAGGGGGTCATGCTTGTCATTAAATTGATTAGTTTCTCTACTAGTTGTAGCAGATAGGTTTTTGAAGCCAAGACCTGAAGTCAGATAATTTCATTGGCAATACCTCACATAGTGACTTCAGGGATTCAGAGGAGGCTTGGTCAAGCATAACCTGCACTTTATAAGGCAGCTGAGGATTGCTTCTGTACAACGCTTAGATTGATTTCTTAATTATTTGATAATAGCTGATCATATAGGCCAGAATTGCACTAGGCAAATAGTGGGGCCAATGAAGGGGCCATTTATAACCATTTTCCGGAGGGTTGCAGATAGAGTACCATTTTACCGCTCTACCATTTCATTGATTGCAGGATGGTAAGGGGTGGAAAATACCTGTGTGGTTCCCATCAGTTCAGTTAAATCTTTCACCATCAATGATAGGAAAATTTGCCAGTTATTGGAAAGAATAATGTTAGGGCACCTCTGCTGGGTGATAATCCAATTATATAAAAAACGTGGAAGTAGCTTTTGCTGAAGCAGAGGGTAGTGATATATCTTTGATCCACTTAGTTAAATAATCTACTGCTAGGAGGAGGAACTGATGACCATTAGAGGCTTGAGGGAGGGGGCCCACAACATTAATGCTATTAGTATGGAAGGGTTCACAGGGTAGAACCAATGGATATTGAGATCAGGGATTGAGTCTGGCTTGACTTTTGCATACCATGAAGGACTCTAATATTCCTGGATTGAAAAAAGCAACTCTGTCACATTGACCTTGAGTTCTAAGCCACTGGTAGCTTTTCCAAATTCCCAGCGGCCAACTTGCCAATGATATAAATATGACATCAGTTTAAGCCAAAGGTCGTACATAGGACACCCACTTTTTGGACACAAGTTTGTAAAATTGGCCATTTTTGACTTGAAGAATCGCCGATTTTTTCGCTAATTCTTTTTAAAGGGTCAGGGATTTGTACCTCCATAAATGAATTGTATTAGGAGGTTTTAGAGTCAATCATTTTTAATGTCAGTTAAAGTTAATATGAGAAACTAGGTAGGCAATTTGCTTTTTTGGTGTATGGGTTCTGGTCAAAGGATGATGGTAAAGTCATAGTTTTTAAGTTTTAACGCCCATTGGGATAAACTACTGTCAGGGTACTTTATTTTCTGTAGTCATCATAAGGAAGCATGTTTGGTAATTATGACAAATGTTTCCCAAATAAATAAGGTCATAAATTCTAAATGCTAATAGGACCGCCGAGCATTTGTGTTCTGTAATGCTGTATTTGTGTTCAATTCCGGTTGAAGTTCTTCTATAGTAGACAATGTGATGGTCTACTAAGTTCTTGTCATGCTGATATAGTATAACTCCGAGGGCTAAATTACTAGCATAAGTAAGGAGGATAAAAAGCTCATCAGAGGTTTGAATGAATAAGTACTGGATAGTGGGAGAGAGAGACACGTAGCCAGTTGAAGTAATGCCGTTGCTCTTCTTTCCACTGGAAGGGTATCCCTTTCTTCAATAAATACACTGGATTATCAGGGGTGTCTGCAAAGTGGGGAATAAACTGGCGATGATATCCCACCATCCTTAAGAAAACTTGCATGTTGTGTAAGGATTTAGGGGGGCATCCTAGCAATGGCCAAAACCTTATCATCCATCAAGAATACTTTGGCTTTGATGACCTTATGACCTAAGGGGTCCATCTCACTCAAGAAGAAAGATCATTTTGATGGCTTTAGTTTTAACAAAGATTGCTGTAACCACTGAAATACTTGCCTAAAGTGTTCTAGATGTTCAGTAAAGGTTCTTGAAAAACGGTAATATCATCAAGATAAACTAGTACCAGGAGTGTTTTAAATCGCCTAGTAGTCCATCCATGGCGCATTGAAAGGTAGCAGGAGCGCTACATAATTCCTGGGGCATTTGAGTGGGCTCAAATAATCCTTCACTTGAAATGAGAGTGCATTTCTCATAATCTTCCAGTGAAAAATCAACTTTCCAGTACCTGCTGACAAGATTCATAGCCAAGAAATAGTGGGACCCAACATCAAATGTAAGGAATCATTTTAAGTGGCAGAGGATATCTATCTTTTCATGTGAAAGAATTGAGGTGGTGATGATCCATGACAACATGTGGCCACCATCCTTCTTCTAAATTAATAGGAGTGGGGAAGCTCATGGGCTTTTAGAAGGCACCAGTAACTGGCCTCCAAAAGTTGCTGCAACTCTAATGCCACTTGAGCTTCCTCCACTTTGGATTTTTGGTATGGCCAGAATTTAAATGGAGGTGAGCATCAATCTCAATATGGTGAATAACCCCGGACATTTTCTCATAGTCACTTGGCCCCAAAGAAAAATAATGTTTTACTCCTCAAGGAGGTCTTTAACGTTCTGGCGTTCCTTAGGGGCGAGATTATCTTTAATTATGCTTTTTAACAGAGCTATGGTGGGTAGGGGATCAAATCCTAAACCTTATAAAGAGCCAAAACAATTCACATTGGTAATATTTTCAATGGGACATAGATTTATGTAAGTAATAGGGGCATACTAGGGACTTGGAGGGTTTCATTTTGTTAAGTTCTCTAATAGAATAGACTTAGATTTACCATAGGCAGGATAAAAATTCCCCGTGCAGGTTAACGCTTTTTTGATTGAAAAGTTTGGGTGTCCACTTAGCTTCAAAATTTGATTAGGAGGGGTGAGAATCTTGATCACTGTATCCACAATAACTTATGAGCCAGAGGGTATTGTAATAGGATGATGGGCATACAGAGGGATCCAGTCTTTAGAATTCACAGCCTCTGGGGTAACTTAGTTTTCCCCCAAGACTTGATTTCAACTTTGTAAATGAAGGATGTGTATTCAGAGAGGCGTATCCGATTTTTGGGGTTTTTTACTTTTTGATGGGGAGTACAATATTAATGTGATATGATGCCCTATTGAAAACAGGTATTTTTCTTTGTTGTTGATGCAGTTAAACCCCGCATCAGTTAGACCTCAATAAGCAACTCATAAGTATTGATTTCTAATGCAATGGCGTGGGCAGTAATTAAAAGTTTCCTAAATTGAAGGGTAAGGCAGAATAGGCTCCTATCGCCTTAGTTGACTGATTATAAGCCGTCCCATATTCAGCTTAATAAATCAAACTGAAGCATTTTTATCTTCTGGATAAGTCAGGAGGAAATAATGTTAACCCTGAGAACCAGCGCCAATTATCGCTAGGACACTAAACTTATGTACGACTACCTCTGCTCAAACCTCCAAAGATATGAACTGGGAATTACTATCTAGTAAATTTTCATTAGGGATTTGTAGCAAAGCAAGCAGAGGATTCTGCTGCGGCCAAGCTTGGGGCTGTTCAATGCATTCGTAAGTTTTATCTGCCAATGCTTGGCTTTCCATAGAGGAACTGACCGCTGAACTTTGTTTGGGTAACAGACCAACATAAAAATAAGAAAGCTGATCTTTATTTCCTTAAATAAAAAGAGGTGCATTGACTTCTGCAGGCGCAGCTAATACAAAACATCCAAGGTGCTGGGAATAGAGATTGAGTTAGAACAAGGGTCATGAGGAACTTGGTTACCATCAGCATAAGGAGCCTCCTGCCCTATACTAACCGATCCTTTTCCAACTTATGTTAAAGGACGGGATAAAAGTCTACAGTTTAATTGGTTCTCTTGAAATGGTTGCAGTATTATTCAGATGTAGGCGAATTGGGGGGTGTAACGACTAACACTTGGGGCCAGGGCTTATTGTTGTTAAAACTAAGGTGGCCCGGTGGGTTTATGTAGTTTGGCAGAAATTTCCAAAAAGCTTCTTTGATATGGAGGAGGAACGTCAAGTTGGATTTCATCGCTTTAAGATAAGGTAAAATATTAGGCATATTTTAAATGTCAAAAATGAGGCGGTGATAGAATCATCTAATGTAAGATAATTCTCTGCAACTAACGTTTGAGCATTGAGGTAAAAATGATTGGAAAACTCATTGATAGTCTCTCCCAATTAAGGCTTATCCCATGAAGGTCTGTTTTTGATTGGATAGAGTTAGGTCACTCCCAATTCACAGAGCAAGGCAGTCTTGGCGTCAGTTCAAGTAAAGCAATGCATTAGATGGGGGATCATAATTCCTTGAGCCATTTGATTAAGACAGTTGTCAGGTGTTTGAGCCATTGGTAAAAGTCACTTCCTCCATAGAGCTTTCATAACACTATAAGAACGAAAAAGGCTTCCCTCTCCGGGGATGTACCTTTCTTTGAACAAGGGTTTAAACGTACCACTTTGGGGGGGGGGTTGAAGGACAAAAACATTTTCTGATACCAGGACCATGTTTTCACCTAATGAAGAAGTACTATTTTGGGAATACTCTTGAGGATGAAGAGCATCTACTTGACTTTGTAGATCATTGATATATTTGATTACTAAATCTACTCATCCATGAGTGGCACTAAGAGCTAATTTAATGGCAATGAGTTGGTTTAACTGCCGCATTTTGTTTTTTAATGCAGTAGTGGCATCTTGGAGTTCAAGTGAAGTTTCTTGGTGGCGAGCACTATTGCTTAAACCACATACCACAACATGTAGAGCTGCCAAGTTCCTGAGGCGTTCAAGATGAGCAGTTAGGGAAATTACAGAAGAGAGGGGAACTCCATCCTGAGTGAGTTGGGCTCCTTGGGCAACGCATACTAATTGGACATTGAGGATTTTAACATGCTGAATCAACGCCTAAAGGCGTCCATCAGGAACTCCTGGGTCAGCACTAGGTCCAGGAGGTCCTCTTAGCAAAGGGGGTCCCCATTCACCATCCTGTCCATCAAAACCAGGGGTCCCCATTCACCATCACGCCCATCATAACTGGGAGGTCTGCACTCGCTAGGCACTCCTTGTGTCCCTAAAGAACGGAGGCTATTATGGCCATAATATACTTCATAGATCATTTCCCCCAATGACCAGAGGCTTTCATCCACAGAGTGATAAAGGTATCAAATTCAGCTTGTAAATCAAAGGAACAATCTACAACCTGATTATGTTAATGACCTCTAGTTGACTAAAACAATTAGTGAGTTTCATTTAAATGAAACTCATGATTCCTTGATCCAGATGGTTTAACACATCTTGTATCTCGTTATAGAGATGCCAATTTTCCAATATAATGTTTCAGTTTTCACTACCAAACTGGGAGGCAGATTAGTAGAATTGGAGGATCTGCAAATTTATTGTCTCCAATAACTGCAAATGGCGGAGTAATTCCTATTTATTTCTCTAGCTACTTGGAGTAATTGGTACAAGGTGGGATGTACAAAGTAACACAGATAGTGTTCCGTTTGTTCAGTTCCAACCTGATCTACATAAAGCGAAGAACTTTGAGCTGATATCAACATAAGGGGCTTGCTCTGCAAGAGCCCATCTTCTATTAGCTCAGCCTCCAGGGACAAAGGACCCAGATAAGAGGAGCTGGAGGGCTTCAACAAAGTCTGATAAGTGTAAGAGATATTGCTCTTCAGAAAGAGCGTGGATGGTCACCCCCAACAACTGGGGAAACAGAATGTAGTGGGTCACCAATGTATCTTCTACATGCATATTGATTGCCAGTCACTAAGATGGGTGGCTTCACAATTTGTGTGCTTTCTGAAGCTGAATCGTTTTTGTCCATTGTTTATTTTTATTTTATATTTTCACCATGAACTTGGAGTGTACCTGGCAGGGAGCACCAGTTTTGTTGGGACCACGGGGGTTGCTACCACATATCCCTTAATTTTTGAGGCCAGGGGACCCTAAGATACTGGGTGTTGGATTATACTTTTTAATTTCCCTGGTCAAAAAGTCTTTACTCTGGATACTATGCCTGGAATGGTAAATCCTAAATATTTGTTTGTCCCTAAGTTAATAAAGGTAGGACAATTCGACCTAAAATGGAAATGAAGGGGTAATCTTTATTATCTTAGGATACAAAATCTAAGGGATATTAAGGAGGTTTTTTGGTAAATCTACAAGCAGTCCAATCTAAGATCTATAGTTGTCACTAATCAGGTGATTCTGTGGCAGGCTAGTCATCTCATTTGAATAGGATTTTCTCTTAGCATGGATCAGGTTTTAGCTCTTGAGATTAGGAAGCTCCAAGGGAGCAATAGTTGACCGCATAAGTCAGGGTTGATCCTTGATATTGAGAGCCCTTAAATTTCATTGAGGATTATCCCAATAAATGTTTGGGCTATTTGGTCGTATTGTAATTGTTTCCCTTTGACCAACACATCCAAACCTCCAATTTGGGTGGAAATCCCAATAAGACCACTGAATCGTTATCCTATTCAAAGCTAGAGGGTAACAATGTGTTGATGATAGCCACTATAGCCCAATCATTACACAGCCCTGGTATCAATTTCCCGCAAAGTAGATAAGACTCAATAGATGGTTTCACAGAGGTCAAGCCCACTGATACAATCAAAGGAGTGATATGAAGATCGTTGTTTCTTAAACAAAGATAGTAGAATGCAATAAATACAAGCCAAATGCTTCTGGGAACACAAACTTTATTATGAGCAGCAGCTTCATACTGCCAAACTTAGGGATTTACACTAGCTATCAATCTCTTTGCTACAGTGGCCACTTTAGCTTACTAACCTCAATAGATCCCCTCTTCATTCTCTGTCACTACTTTTATCTCTCTTGCTGCTGTCACTGATACAACTCTATCAAGTAGGTAAAGTTCCATACAACTCACTCAGTGCAATCTTGGCTAAAGTGTAACCATATCACTGAATTTCTCATTAGTAACTATTGGCCTTTGATTCACTGAAAACCATCAGGAACTTAATATATAGCCTACTTTTGATTATCTTCAGCTTCTAGCCACCAATAATTGATTTGTACCGATTTTATCTGAACTGTTTTCTGAGGCATTCATATCCAGCGGGTTCCCATGCAATTGCTCAATTTACCAATAACAAAACTAATTAAATTCTGGTAATTGGCATAATGGGAGGAAACCATCTAGATAATTTCCTAACACCTGGGAATATGGCGCTTAGTGAGCGGCTGCTGTGATAAAAAATTAAAATATAACTGGGAAACTGGCGTGGCAGTTTTTTTTCCATTTCTTGAAAATTTACAACTGTACCTGTGAGGGATTATTGTCTTAAGTACATGGGGCTTAGGGAATAACTGGGATTTGTATGAACTGAGGATAGCGGGATCCTAATTGTTCATGGAAGATCAGGATTCACAAATAACTTGATGACAAATTGACCTTCCGCTGGCCATCTGACTCTTGCTCATAATTTGCCACTTGATTTTTTCCCATTGTGATTCTGCTTAGCAGATCAGTAATTCTTCATATGACAGGTGACTTGTTGCACCCATGGTTAGGCCACATAGTGACGATCCCATTGGATATAAAATAGATTCATTGCCTCAAAGACTCTGGGGTGGGACCCACCTCTTTCATAGGAAGGAAAACACCCTGATGGAGTTTCACCCCAGTTTCACCACATATGGATCAATTACACTGCTCCTCAACTTATTGAATTTTTTGACCCCTTGATGGAACCCAAATCTATCACAGGAGAGTGATGCCAGTCATTTCCCCCAGATGGTGGCCTCTAACTACCGCCACCTCTAAACACACCCCCTGATCCGCTGCACCATCTCTTAGGTGATGAGGTAAGGGGGTAAGGGGGCAACTTCAAGGCGTACGCCATCATCCACCTCTTGTCTACCAAATAGTCCAAACCGCCCTGGGTCATGAGAGGGATGGCCGCCTTCTTTGCCCTCTTATTTATGCATAATGGGAATTCTATGCAGTTAAGGTGCAGGGGGTGCTACCCAGACTTACATTAAGCCCCTCCACCAACTCCAGCTTAACGCAACTCCATTGACAGCACAGAAAAATCTATATAATCCCAAGGTCATTTATTCATCTTCTGAATTCTCACTGGCACAGCATAGTTCTTCAAATTAACCAGTACCCAGTCCTCAGGTTTGGAATGTTGTCATAAAACTTATGCCAATTTTCTTGCTCTTCTGTCAACTAATAGTCCACTCTAAGTTCTTATAAAACATACCCAAAACACTCCCCAGGGTCCAAGCCATTTCATCTGCTCCTGGACAAACAACACTCTTTAACCCCCAGACCAACTGAGGATTCTGTCCATGGCTGACAAAGAAAATGACATCCCAGTTGAAGCATGGCACATGTTGTTATAGGCGAATTGAGCCAAATAATCTATAAAACCCAGTCATCTTGTCATGAGGAGACATAAAAGAAGAGCAATGCTCAAGTACTTGATTAACCCTTGCTGTCTGACCAACTGACTGAGAAATGGTACGCTGACAACCTGCATGGATAGATCTATATGACCCTAAGTAAATGCGTCCAGAAACTTAAATTGAAATGAGGCTTATAGTATGAGACAAGCTTTGCTGGGAATCTGTGCCACACAAAGACCTCATATATGAGAACACTTACCTCTTTGCCAAAAGTTGTAATGCAAGGGAAAACTCCTCATTATGTCAGCTGGTCAACAACTACCATAATAGCATCCTTCCCCTAACTTTTGGTAGGTCTATTATGAATTCTAAACTCACTGAGGCCAATGGACAATCTGGAATCTGAAGGGGCTTCAACTTGCCCAATGGAGCTTTCCTCAGATGTTTTATACTGGCACAGGTTAAACATGCTTCCTTATATTGAATCAATCCCATGAAGGCCTGGCCACAAGTATCTCCTTACTAGTTCCATTGTTTTTTAACTCCATGATGACCTACCAATGGGTGATCATGTGAGGACCACAAAAACCTCTTTTTGCAAAGTCTAATAGGAACATAGATCCGCAATTTATAGTATAACATCCCCCCTTAGTTCATACATCCAGTTCCAGTCTCCTTGTTGGACCTCCACCAACTTTTCCAGTATCTGTTGCCCAAATGAAATACATGGCTGCACCTTCTAAGTCCTGGTGTTCAACCCATTTCCATAAACCTTATTCACAAACTTGTCTGGTCAAGTCTTGGTTTCAATGTTAAACTCCTCCAATTCCTCTTTCTGGTATGCCAGCACTGCATTCAGTTCTACCAATTAGCAATGATATTGTTCTGCACTGGTCAGTAATCAACCTGGAAGTCATACTAAACCTATTCCCATTCCAACTGGCCCGCCTTTGATTCATTGTCTGAGGGTTGTCAGTAATATTTGAGGGCCTATGATCCTTTTAGACCATAAAAGGATGGCGGGCATACAGTAGATTATGTTGCTATTCCTTCAAGGCCAACATCACTGCCAGCAAATCTTTGTTATATATGGGGTAATTAGTTTCACCTGGTACCATTTTCTAACTAATATAGAACAAAATGTATTCCAACATATCTTTACCTCCTGTAACAAAACTGCACTTACCACAATAATTAATCCATCTAAACTATGAGTGGCATCATGGGGTTTGGATGGTTCAGCACTGGAGCCTAAAAGCAATCATCTATGCAAGTATCTGAGCGCCCCTTCCTCCACCGCCATAAAAATGGTACAGTTTCAGTCAATTTTAAGAGGGGTTGAATGCTCTTGAAAAGACATACACAAACTGCACAAGAATCATTGTCCTCAAGAAACTACGAACTTTGGTCTAATTGATAGGAGCCTTCCACACCTGGACATCACGCAACTATTATGAAGACTCCAAGGCCATTTGTGAACATCACATTTCCCAGAAATGTGACCAAACTCTAGACAAACTCATATTTTGAGGGCTGTAACTCAACCATGCTCCCTTGATTGCTCTCAAGTCCTCCTGCACATCATGCACATTCTCCCTTTCTTAACAATAAAGCACCAGGATGTCATCCATATAGGCCACGCATCAAGGCTGATAATTCCTCCTAGGACTTGGTAAATTATTTGTTGCATACCTTCAGGACATTTTTAAAATCTGAAAAGCATCATGCGCTATAGGAACATCCCTGGGTGACATTTTAAAGCTGTATATCCTTGGTGTTCTGGCTTCACCAGGACCTGATTAAAGGCATCTTTGAGATCCATTTTGGTGAAGATCATGCATCCCATAACCATTGTGAGGATATTCTCAATCAAAGGCATTGGGGTATAGATATAGTTCAGTGACAGCATTAATCTAGTAGAAATTCACACATGAATGAAACGCTTCATTTGACTCTAGCACCAACAACAGCAGCAATAAAATGAGAAATTTGGAAGGCAAATAACCCCTCACTCAACATTGTATATATGTACTCCTCTAATGAAGTCCTAGCCCTCAGGATGTGATGATATTTGGGACAGCCTCTTGAAATTTTGACCTTTTTTAAACCAAACTGAAAAAGCGAATGGACCAGTAGGAGAGAAGAGAAACCCCTTTTAAGACTAAACACAGCCTTAAAGTCATAGCACTTAACTGACATTGCCCCAACATAAATCAAACCAGCTTCTACAACACTTCTTAACGAGAATTTTCCACTACTAGTATATACTTCATTAGGTACCCATCCCCTGAGCTAAATGTGACCCCCTGGATGCTACATCAAACACTGACCTGAACTGGTGCCACCATAGCATTCCCAACTAACCAGATGAGCCAGCTTATTCATACCACACAAATCCAATTAAAGATTAAATGTGCCCATCATATTCTAACCAGAAATCTCACTTGCCATGACAGGACTCTTTGTGACACATTGGCTAACATTATATCTGACCCCTTCTAAGTCCTCAATCTCAAACGCTTCACTATTTAAAATTACATGTAGTTTTCCTCCGCACCCATATCTATAAGAGTCATCTCTTCCTCCTTCTGCGTTCTCACGCACAGCATCATTAAAATAAATAGACAAGGGTAGAGCAAAGTAGCAGTTTATTTTAAGAAGTTTTATTAGATTGTTAAATTATACATAGATTGTACTTTGTCTCGCCCTAATAATCTTGCCCACTAGTACCTTCCCCTTCCTAGCTCACCCCTTGTTGGAATCCAATAGAGCCCTCGGCTGTGACACCCCTGGTTGTATCCAAAAATACATGGTGAAGAGTGCCTTTACCTTACTCAACAAGGACTTTCAGGGGATTGAACACTACCAGGTGCACGTGAACCTTCATATTGGTCCCACGCTAACAACAGCTGCTTCTCCACCTGTTGGGCCAACATGACATCATTTTCAAAGAACCCTGGATCTTTGCTGTTACTGTCAATACAAGGAGGTCTGAAAGCAAACTTTACTGGAACACCCACAGAAACTGTAAATCTGACTCTTGATACGTTTTTTTAGGTAAAAGAAAATGTGCATATACTCCTCCACCAAACTACGTCCTTGGATGACCATCAATAACGCTGACCAGGCCTAACCTTGGGCTTTGTCTATTTAAGCTGCGCAATCCAAAAAATCCAGACATTCATCCATAGTACCTTGAAACTGATCCTGCTCCTCAATTGATTTTCAAATACAAGTTGCATGCTTTTTTGGCAACGCGTCCAACACACAGTTAATCTAAAGAGAGAAAGGGGCTTCCCCCTAGTGCCTGGGCCAGCAGCCTAAAAATGAACCCATGCAAACGTCTGATGAATATTGTTTAATGCCTCTATAGAAAGGGCCATGTGCCCATTTCTTTATTTGAGTGCAGACGAAATTTTCTGACCTCTTACCATGATTGCAAACCATATATAGCTACTTCGCTCTCCAAGGACTTCAGAAAACCCACCTCCATTACCAAAGATATTGCATGTTGATATCATTAATTCCCTCCCAAGGCCATAACCTCTTCCAAGGGCTCCACGTGACCAAAAGAAATTTTTGAATACCATCTAATATGATGCAGAGGTTCTTTCCAGTGTACCACAAATGCACTAGGCAACACCAACCATGTAAGAGACCATGTAATTAATAAACCATCCAATACCAGTCCCTGTGTACGTGTACTATGTCTAGAATTCAAAATTTGGTCCCTGACCAATTTCTACATGACGCTCATTATTAACAAGATCCCTTGTCCCCAGGAAAGCACTAAGATGGAGGCCAATGATTAGCCAAACTCACTATTGAAGCTCATGGTTTACAATAGTTTTTGAAATAAATCGTATGAAAACTTCCATCTATTATAATTTTGTATTTGCAAGCAACTTTATATTAAATGTAGATGAAATTAGAGATTTGAGATCTTATTACCTCTTAATATATCATTACATAAAGAATTACATAGGCTTACTATGAAATAGGCTATCAAAAATACCCAAGACATTGTATGATGCGACCATAAACCCCAATCCACAATGATTAAAAGATTGAATCATGAAAAAATCTCACGTATATCAATCAAGTTTTGAAGCTTTAATTTTCATAAACTTTTGTAATGAACCTCAACCTGTTACCCATGGTATGTCCAAAACCTCATCCAGGCCTGAAGAACCTGTATGGACTATTTTTGTAAGGCCTTAGCTCAAGCTAAGAATCTGGACAGGGTCATGCACAACTTTAGTTAAAAAGGGCTAAATCCTAAGGCTCTCCCCTCAACCAAATTTCTGACATAAGGCATACCTTAGATAAGAGATGGGTAGCTGCTGCTCCTCCCTTATTGCCATGCGCCTTCCCCAGTATACTTCTCAGCCCACACAAATTCAAGTCTCAAAATCTGAAGGGGTTTTATTTGATAAACCAGACAGCTTTTTAAGACGTTAATAAAAATTAAAAAAATCACCTCACAGTCCCAGTCCCTGTCCCCAACAGGTTCATCCAGGAGTCAATATGATGAGGGAAAACTTACTCAACAAGCCAGATTTTGGAAAGAAGATGAAGGGAAAAGGTCAAAAATGTGAGGCGACCCTGGAACTAAATTCTGAATCTTTTACAACAAATTTGAGATTATGAATCACAAAATGACCTGAGAATAGCGTGGGAATCTTGACCACAATTTTTGCTGCAAGTAATTCATTATGGAAATGATCTCAATAGTTATGACTGGAAATCAGGTTTGAAACCATCAATTATGGTATTAAAACTCAGCAATTATTCCCTACTACTGATATTTGGCTTAGTAAAGTTCCCCCTCCCTATCACATCATAAACCAAACACCCTGTTAGTGGTAGAGTGTAAAATTATAGATATCACTTTCTTCATAGATTAATTTCAAAATCTTTTTTCATTTTTTCACTTCTATTTTCATTATTATCTTAGATAATCAAGATAAACAGTTATTGTTAATTTTTGATGATAATAAAGAGGAATGAATTGTTAAAATCTGTAAGAGATACAGCATGAAGAATAAAGATAGCATCTCCTTTTCGCCTCCACCAACCTAAGTGTCACGGATGAGACCATGAATGATGCTTCTGGCCAGTCCTCAACCAGTAGAATTATTATAAACAACAATCCCCAAACTGATGAAGGTACTTGTGATCAGGTCATCATGGATGGTGGTGAAAGAGGCCTATTTATAGGCACAGACAAGCAAAATAGCTTTCCTCCAACTGTGACGTCATGCAAAATAAATTTTGACCTGCCAATTTGGTAGGTGTACTAAATGAGGATGATGATGCCACCCAAAATTCATATGAAAGTCAATCACCTTTTATACCTTTAGGGCCAAAATATTTTGATTCAACCAATGATACCCCAGTGAGTAAATTAAATTATGCCAGCAAAAACATCAGAAGTTTAAATGATCATATTATCAAATTGGGCAGTTGTCCAATTTTGAAAGCAACTAAAAGCCACAATGTGAGGCACATCATAGGAGTGCCATAAAATGAACCTAATGTTGAGGTTTATATTACCAGATCTGGTGATCAACTCGTCTCAACAAAAGCAACTATGATCCAGAACCCAAAAATGGGTCCTATAACAAAGGCTTCCAAGCATCCAGGTTCAGGGGTAACAGTCTTGAGAAGGAGCTCATGCATTTAGGAATTGACACAAATGATTGAAGAAGCTAAAGCAGCCATCAGACGCCGTCTGACTAGATGTTTTTAAATCCTCTTATCAACATAAAGTTTGCTATATTTTACAATATTACATTTATTTATATCTTATTTCCCCCTGAAGTATATAAGGCTTCACTCTCTATTATATTAAAAATTCTAAGAATCGAAATTTTTTATTCAACTTGTGTTGTATCAAGTTAGTAATCGCCAATATCCAATCTGGGATTAATAATCTGAAGTAATCACCAGTAGCCAGTCTGGGATTAACCTGTTTTGAGGAAGACACCCTGCTAGGATACCTTGGTGCTAATACCGCCAAGGAAGAAGTTGGAAAGTTTCCCATTGAGTCACAATAGCCAACGTTTGCCAAAAATGTCCCAAAGTTTCAAGAAGTTTGCTAAGAGAGTGAACAATTTAAGCAAGCTTATGATGCACCAAGGAGTAGCATCCAAGGAGAGCTTGATTAGAAAGGGCTGTTGTAATGTTGGCAAAGGTTGTCTGATGCCTAATCTGAGTGGAGTAGATCCCCAGAGCAGCGAGTTGGCCTCTAAAGTTAAAAAAGATGAGGTTGGCATGCTGACTTTGATGCTCACTACACGGGTAGCATCAGGCCCTAGCGATGATCATGATAGCTCTTCTGAGCAAAATTGATAAAGATGCGGATATAGAGGTGTATTTCAGAGAGAGTGAAGAGGATTCCTCTCAACTTCTAGCGAGGGAGGAGGATACCATAAGCACTAGAGTCTTTACCATGGTATTTGAAGTGCACAATTTTTTAATGATCTTGAGCGTGGCAAGGAGACCGCTAAAAGAGCTAGAATTGCCTCAATAGCCATAGTGAGAGGACCCTCACCAGTTATAAAAATTGAACTGACTCCCAAGAACCTTATGGAGACTTGTATTTTCTGAGAAAGAGAATGACAAAACATCACCGCTTTTAATGAGTATGGAGAGCGCTTAAACATCACAACAACATACTAGTCATGATGGACAAGATTAAGGAAGATATGAAGGCACACTTCTCACAGCACTGGAGCCTATGTCTACTCGACCTATCTGTCAGACAATTAAAAATCTGATTATGTAATAAGAGTATATTGGTTCATAATAAGGACAAAAATAAGGATGAAATCGGCCAAAAGACCCTGGCTAATCCTTGGTGGAACCCTTTAAATAGGAGCATTACTTTCAATAATAATAACACTCAGCCAAAAAGCTCAAGTTTGGGTAGCAGGGATTTTCTGAATCAATGGCAGAATCAAGGGAGCCATTCAGATGTCCCCCATCTTACAACTAATCTTATTGAAGCTACACCGCGATTACCAGCCCTTTTTATAGGGTCATAGAGGGTCCCAAAAGGTGAAAATATTATTTATCTTTGTGATTGGCTCAGATACATCAAAATTTACCTCATGGGCTTGTCATACATTTATCTTGACCCTCCATCAGCCCTTTTGTTAAAACAATGCAAGACTTGAGAGCTTCAATAGGTTGAATCCCTCTATTCCCTGATTTGGACTTTACTAAGAAATATGAACTTTGAGCCTTGACATTTTAAATACTGTGTATCAACTTATCAAGAGGGTTTGTTTCTTAACCCCCACAGCAACTAATAAAATAATTACAATTACAGCTTTTTAGTATTTTACTACCTTATTATATTTATTTTTAAGTGTTGCAAATTACCCCCTAAATTGAGTTGTTGGACCTTAAAGTGGTAAACGCACCAGCGAGCATCAAAAAAGTCTAAAAACAACACTATTGCTCAAATGGAGGCACCTGCATGTCGTTCAAAGATGTGAACAACAGCCATTCAGAACTTGTATCCAGCCAACTATGATTGCTGATCCTGTTGAAGAGGATCTGAACTTTAAACTATATTAAGACCATTTATACACTAAAAAGGGAAAATCGCTGGTTTCCTCCAAATGTACAAAAATAGCATGGATGGCTCTAGAATCGCCAGAAAGCTCACCATGTAAGGGATGCATGAGATGAGAGGCTCAGAAGATCCTCAGCGCAGCTTTAGACCTGGATTATCTTGGACCAAAGTCAAGCGCATCTTACTCTCTGAGTTTGGTAGTGGACAGGATGTCCAGAATATAAAGTAAAAGCTCCTTTAATATAGATGAACAAAAACGAGCCATTCATGAATTACACTTCTTTTTTCTACCTTAAGGCCTAGCAATTATGAACACCATGAATAATAGATCTGCCTACCGCAAAACTGATTTGTTAAGATTCTGGAGATGCATCATAATGTGAAGATGCACTTGAATTTGGCAGTCAAGAGTGATTTGTCACTTAAAGCACTCAACTAAGCGCTACATGATGTACAAAGGATGTATAAACCTGATTAAGTCCAAGGCACCTACACCCTCAATGATTCAGTAAAGCTGTTTAAGTTGTGGATGACAATGTTGAAAAGCTTAAGAAGAAGAGCAACAAACCTCCTGAACGCTTGTTACGTCGAGAATTTAAGTGCTAAAAATGTCACCAACCTGGACACTTCACTCAATCCTGTCTTTTAGTTACAGCTGAAACCAAGGAGCAAACCCTAAATAGGACACACCTATTACTGTAAATTGGGTAAATCTCCATACTGAGGGTAAGGATAAATAAGATAATGAAGATTTAGCTAGTGCGTGTTACCATGTGTTAGGGGCTTAGCACAGTGGCTGTACCAGCTAGATTGAGAGTTCATGGTGCTGACAGATCTGTATCAAATGATATCTATTTGGCTAAGTAAATAATCCTACCCAAGTGATCAATTTCGTTGAAGAAGGGGATCAGTTGGTAGCATCTACCTTCAAGGATGTGGTACTGGATGGTGAAGACACTATCAAGGCCAATACAAATGCTGTTACTTTGAAGCAATTTGAGGACTCTGCCACCGATGTCCTGCTTACTAGAAATCCCTTTAGAAAGAGCATAATGAAGTTTAAATTTGTTATCCAGAAGTTGCACGTAATGGCAGTACTGGACACCAGGGCTCCAGTGAACATTATCTTCTACAAAACTTTGAAAAATCAGAAGTTTATGCCTGAGGTTGACTGAAATGTGAAATAACGTACTGCAGACTGACATCACCCACAGCTTAAGAACTTATTATTCCTTACCTTTATGATTTGGTCGCATGGTCCTGATGGCACCCGCAGTAGTGCTGGACAATGACCACTATGTAGCCTGATTGTGAGATAGTTTCTTCTGGAGTTTGTGACGAAGATTGACTTTATTACAAGCTTGGTTAAAGTACTGAGCTACCGACGCCCCCTGGTGTTCAAGGGTGAGGACGTCAAACCTCAAAAAAGCATACTTACTTGGTTAAAACAGACAAAATAATCTATGCAATTCACTATATCTTAATTGAGAAGGTTGTAAAACAATTACTGCTTACTGTGAGCGCTGAAGAAGGTTTTCCCTTGAGTGCAATTAAAAGCAGGGAATTTGACCAGGGGACTAAAATAGAATAAAATTTGTCAATCAGCGTTAAGATTCCTCCTGACACAATATTTATAGTGTACAGTCAAGATGGAATTTGAGAGCAAGTGCCTAGAGTATTACCATAATTCTAAGACACACTTACTCTGGAGAGCTGAACATTGTTGTTGGGAACATTACTACCCAGCTGATCAAAGTTGAAAAGGGATAAATTGTGACACTGGCCCACCTGACAAGTTGCCAAGCTATTATCTCCATACACTCAGTTGGAGGTTTTGACAAGCTCAGGTTTGGGGGATATAACCTTAAGCAGCATAAAGATTTGTAGAATCTTTTAGATGAGTTCTATGATAACTTTAGCACTGGACCCAATGACTATGGTCTGCGCAAAGGGGAGGTCCATAAGATGGACACTGGTTCAGCAATCCCCTAAAAGTCCAAACCTTACCAACGTTCAAAAACAGAGGATGTTGTCATTGTGCAAGAAATCGATATAATAGCTAAAGCTGGGATAATTCGTCCATCCAAGAGCACATTAGCATCTCCTTTGTTGCTGGTGCGCAAGAAGGATGATCCCATAGGGTTGTCATGGACTACAGCCATCTAAACAATATTGTTAAGTTTTCAGCCAATGGTGAAAGCTAAAATGACTTAACAATGAATTTGAGGATAAAAACTTGCTTTTCAAATAAAAACTCCTGCTCATAATTGGGAAGTAGATTCTCCAATAATACTCAATTATAGCCAAGTAATTCCATTACGCTCACCATTCTTAAGTCTACTGGCACAACAAATATGAGACCTTCTGTCTTCATACAAAATTAGGAAATTATTCCTCTATAATTGGGACTACTTCTCCGGCAGGTAACTATGTACTTCTCTTCAGGAAGTATAAACACACACAACTATCTAATATAGACATAATGGCAACAGATACAAATTACAGACAGATGACAGATGGAAACAATAATTAATAAACTAAGTGACAGTAGTTATTAATGATCAATATTTAGATGGTAAATGATGATTTATTAATTTTTATTAATTGGCAGGCGCTGGTATTATATACCTCTTGGGCATCTCCTGGCCGAAATCATCTATTAGATGAGTTCATTCATATTATGCCAATCCTCTGCTGGTCATGGCAATAATTATGAAAAATCCCCAAGTCAATTCAGCCCATGAATTGACTAAAATAACAATCATTTCAGCCCAATTGAAGGCAATTTTACTCTCATAATTGAGATAATTTTGGGTTGCAAACTCAACATCAAAATCTTCCTGGTTAGAGCTACATCATAACTTGATGTCTAACAATAAATGGGGAATAAAACATATATGACCATAAAAGATGATGCACCCCAAATTGGGACGTCAGCAGGCCTCTCAATAGCACTAAGTATGCCCTTAATCAGGACATCTATGTTTAAGTGCTTAATAAATTGATTTCATTAATTGAACCCAACTTCCGCCTTAGTGCATTAAGATTAGTGCACTAATTTAGGAGGTGCAATTTAGTTAATGCCATGGGACCACTTTGCACCCAAGTGGACCCATAATCGGCCATAATATGATTATATCATAGCTATTATTAGCTACAATAATCAGGGTATCTCAGATGCAATCAGAGCAGTTATGAGGTGAATCTGATTTATCAGATTATGCAGATGAATTGGGAAGGATCAAAGGATCCATCAATGGGAGTAATCTATCAGCATTGATGGTTTTCTCAAAGGGTTTATTTTTGAGTCAACCATCAAAATCTAACATTTCCCCCACTTGACTGGAATATAAACCCTGAATTTTCCTGAATTCATCTTCAATGTCTGAAAACAGCTCATCCTCTGCATATCACAATTTCGTCACTTCCCTCAAACCTGAACAGTGGCATCAGTTTACTCATCTGAACAGAAACATGCATATGCATCTGTTCTTGGGCTCTCTCCAGGCAGCAGAGTTGGGCCAGCTTCTTCCTGCGCCAACTGTCATGATGTCTACTCAGCCCAAAACCATTGTTGAGGAGGAAGTTGTCCCAGTTGTGGATCCTACCTGAGGATCAATAGGGTATGAACTCAGGTCTCATGCTTCCACAACTGTCTCAGCGGACAACTTTTGGGCGCTCTTTTGAATCTGAGGGAGCCAAACTTTTTGCTCCAGCTAGTTTATTGGGATGGCGATCTTCTGGCGGAGTTTATCTTCATAATCAGCCATTTTCCAATGGCTCAAAACTACAATGCTGTGTTGGGGTCATCCAACTATTCTCATTGGGGCCAACTACTCAACGAAACTTGGGCCAATTTTAATTGGCTTTATGACCCCATTCATCTTTTGCTGGCTGAGGATCCCTCTGTTTGACCTCAAGATTTCATTCAGGTTGACAGCTTTGTGGAGGAGGTCCTTGGTTCCTGGTCCATGCCGCTTGAAAATTGGGCCAATTTCGCTTCCTCTTTGGGTTTGAATACCCATGACATTCAAGATGTTCATTTTTGCTTGGCCATTCAGGCAGCTTTTGAGGCCCTTCATCAGGATAACGCTGATGAATACCTTCCCAGGATGGCCTTAGTCAGCCATCTTATGCGCATTTTCCCTGACCAGATGCCCTCAGGTCATTTATTGCATGTTCCCCCTCTAATTGAGTGGTGGAAAACCCAGGTGTATCATGTTAGATTATTGACCCCAGAGATTTATCAGTATTGAACTGATTTCCTAGTCAACTGTCTTCTCTTGGGCGCTGTTTTCCACCCGATTGTGGGCTCAATTGGGTAACTATAAACAGGTTTTGTGCCTCCTCTCCCCATTGTTCACTGGGAGTCATCTTCAATGAGTACATGGCGCATCTGGCTTTATGCCATTACAGCCCTTTTTCTTGTCACCCAGCAACTAGATTGGGCCAAATTGGCACATGAAGATGAAGGATTCAAATTCTGAGTCACCTCCCCCTCAAAGCGGAGGAATAAAATTCATTTTATTTATTAAAATTTACAATTTTCTTATTACTTATAATATAAAATCTTATTCTTTTTTTACTATGTATATAGATGATAGATATTTTTTTCTTTTACTATTATTATATATTATATATTCTTATTATTATTATTTCTCATAACTATTATTTGTATATACTTGTATATACTTATGTTTGAATTCTTCTCTTCTAATTGGCCCATTTCCTAAACTTCCTTAGGAATTTAGCATGGACTTGATTATATACATGCCCCAAATTTTTCTCCTTAATAGTGTAAGAAAAGTTTGAAGTTTTCTCTATAACTTTGAATGGGCCAATCCAAATGTGATTTAACTTGTGAGTTCAACCCAAACCATGGGTATTACAAAATAATACTTCATCTACCACAGCGAATTTGGGCAGATTGTATTTGGGTTTTTTGATCTTTTTCATGTTGGGCCTTACAAAGTTTGAAGTTATTATTGAAAGCCTGGGCTTGCAGTTTAATTAAGGTTTCTGCAAGCCTCTCAACATACTGAGAATAGCTCAATTCCTGGGGTTCTTGTAGTAAGGAATACAACAATGGTGGTAAGGCTGGATGCTTCCCATATAGAAGTTGAAAAGGAGACATCTTTGTGGCCGAATGGTAAGAGATGTGTAGGCAAAAATGGCCAAACTGAGGAATGTACTCCATTTGGAGGGCTTCTGAGAAGTCAGTTTCCTTAGGATATTGACAAGTGTTCCATTAACTCGTTCCACTGCACCATTTGTTTCTGGGTGGTATGGAGTTGACAGAACACCACGCACCCCCATTAATTCATTGAGCTTCTGGAGAATAACCGCAGTGAAATTTGTGCCATTATCTGTTAATATGAATTGAGGACATCCGTGCCAATGAATAACTTGCTCCAAGATAAATTTAGCAGTTGTTGAGGCTCCTAAGTCCCAAATAGCCCTGGCTTTGACCCATTTCGTCAAGTGATCAATTGCCACAATAATATATTTGGCTTTCACATTGCTAATTGGGAGGGGTCCAACCACATCTATGGATATAGTGTGCCAAGCAAATTTGGGCCAAACAAGCTGGTACAAAGTAGCTTTTTGAAAGGGGTTTTCCCCTTGGCACTCTTGGCAACAGCTCAAAGTTTCATGGATGTCAAAATGCATTGATTCCCAATAGTAATTTTGCTTGAGCTGCTCCTTTGTTTTCTTAAAGCCTCCATGGCTGGTGGCCTTATGAGCAGCCAAAATTAGATCTGCTTGAGCTGAGGGACGTGGAAATATATATTTCTTCCCATCAATCAACTTGAATAAGACTCCTTTTTCAGTGTGGGTATCCTTTCTTAATTCAGAGAGAATTTTCTGCACTTGTTTGGGCTCATCGGCAAAAGTTCCACTAATCATCTTCTGAAACAAGGCATCTGCAGGCTGGCAGAGGGTTGCCACAATGGGCAGATGGGACAAACAATCAGCATTCTGATGCTTAGCACCAGCCTGGTGCTTGATGGTATAGTCATAAGCCTGCAGCTTAAGTGCCCAGCGAGCCAAACGTCCTTCTGGCTCCTTCAAGTTGTTAAGCCAGCTTAGGGATGCATGATCAGTAACCACAGTGAAATGCACTCCATGAAGGTATACTTAGAATTGTTTATAGGCATATATAACTGCCAAACACTCTCTTTCTGTCACAGTATAATTTTTTTCATGGGCATTTAGGGTCTGACTAGCATAGGCTACTGGGTGCTCTTCGCCATCTTCTCCAACTTGGGACAAAATGGCTCCAATTGCCGTTAATGACGCATCAGTTTGGACAATAAACTCCCAGTCAAAGTCAGGATAGCGCAACACTGGTGCAACTAATAGGGCCATATGAAGCTGGTCAAATGCCTCCTGGCAGGCCAAATTCCACTCAAAAGAAACCTTATCCTTAAGTAGATAAAATAAAGGTTCTCTGATTTGAGCAAAGTTGGCAATAAATTGGCGATAGTACCCAATCATACCCAAAAATACTTGAATATCTCACTTGGATTTGGGCCTCTTCATCTTAGATATTGCTTCCAATTTATCTGGTTGTGGCTGAAGACCTTCTTTATCAATTACAAACCCAAGGTATTCCAGCTGGTCCTTAAAGAATTGACACTTCTGGGGCTTGATCTTCAAGTTTGCAGCCGCTAACCTCTTGAAAACCTCTTCCAGGTGTTCCAGATGTTCATCAAAGGTATGGCTGAATATGTTTATATTGTCTAGGTATACTAGTACACATGACAATTTAAGATCGCCCAGTATAGTGTCCATCGCTCTCTGGAAGGTTGCTGGAGCATTACAGAGTCCTTGGGGCATCCTCGTTGGTTGAAATAACCCTTCTTGGGTAATAATGGCGCACTTTTCTCGCTCAGCTTTGGGCAGGTCAATTTTCCAATACCCGCTAATTAAATCCATCTCTGAGAAGAACTTTGCACCCCCAAGCCTGTCTAGGGCATCGTCAATATGCAGAAGAGGATAGGAATCCTTTTTGGTAATGTTATTAAGCTTCTGGTAGTCAATAACAACCCTGTTGCTCCCATCTTTCTTTTTTACAATGAGAATTAAGGCAGCCCATGGACTCTTAGATGGCATCAACATACCACAATCAAGAAGTTCCTTAATTTCCTTTGACACAACTTCTTCAGCAGTTTTGAACGCCTAATTGGCCTCAATCAGATAGGTAAATGGTCCCCAGTATCTATCATATGGGTCACTCCTCTCACACATCCCAGGTCAAAATCATCCTTGGCGAATATCTCATGGTATTTCTTGAAATAATCCTCAAACTTGTTCCTTTTCTTGATCATTTAGTTCCCCTAAATTGGCCACAGGTATGAAATTATGCACATAATCCAACTCATCATTGGGAAGCCCTAGCTCATCCAGGGTTCCAAAATTGTGGAAAGATTCAATCTCTGATATAGGAATAAAATGGAGATAGGCAACCACCTGGTGCTTTTTGATGAAAATTGGCCAATTCTGCATGTTTTCACAGAGGACACTAATTTCTTGACGTCTGAGAATAATCATCCCAGGCACCACATTAGGTTTGATTTGAGTTTGGGACCAAGGTTGATAAACTTCGCCATACAGCCCTTCTTGGATTTGAATTGTTAGCCCAGTCAGTATTTGCTCTAATGAGTACTTGTTCCCCTCCTCATTGTCAGAACAATTTGATGTAAAAATTAAAATAAACTGAACGTCTCTTGTTTCCATCCCGTTGTCACTGTTTTTCTGAAAAATTCTGAAAGCTGATTGCCCATGTCCATATTAGATAGTTGTATCCCCTGTAGTGAGCACCAAAATGTTAAGTTTTCAGCCAATGGTGCAAGCTAAAATGACTTAACATTGAATTTGAGGATAAAAACTCGCTTTTCAATTAAAACTCCTGCTCATAAAGGGGAAGTAGATTCTACAATAATCCTTGATAATAGCCAAGTAACTCCAGTACGCTCACCGTTCTTAAGTCTACTGGCACAACAAATATGAGACCTTCTGTCTTCGTACAAAATTAGGAAACTATTCCTCTATAATTGGGACTACTTCTCCGGCAGGTAACTATGTACTTCTCTTCAGGAAGTATAAACACACACAACTATCTAATATAGATATAATGGCAACAGATACAAATATCAGACAGACAACAGATGGAAACAATAATTAATAAACTAAGCAACAGTAGTTATTAATGATCAACATTTAGATGGTAAATGATGATGATTTATTAATTGGCCAGGCGCCAGTATTATATACCTCTCAGGCGTTTCCTGGCTGAACTCATTTACTAGATGAGTTCATTCATATTATGCCAATCCTCTGCTGGTCATGGCAATAATTATGAAAAATCCCCAAGTCAATGCAGCCCATGAATTGACTAAAAATAACAATTGTTTCAGCCCAATTGAAGGCAATTTTACTCTCATAATCAGGACGATTTTGGGTTTTCAAACTCAACATCAAAATCTTCCTGATTAAAGCTAAATCATAACCTGACGTCTAACAATAAATGAGGAATAAAACACATGACCATAAAAGATGACGGACCCCAAATAGGGACGTCAGCAGGCCTTTCAATAGCACTAAGTATGCCCTTAATCAGGACATCTATGTTTAAGTGCTTAATAAATTGATTTCATGAATTGAACCCAACTTCCGCCTTAGTGCATTAAAATTAGTGCACTAATTTAGGAGGTGCAATTTAGTTTTTGCGTGGGACCACCTTGCACCCAAGTGGACCCATAATCGGCCATAATATGATTATATCATAGCTATTATTAGCTACAATAATCGGGTATCTCAGACACAATCAGAGCAGTTATGAGGTGAATCTGATTTATCAGATTATGAAGATGAATTGGGAAGGATCAAAGGATCCATCAATGGGAGTAATATATCAGCATTGATGGTTTTCTTGAAGGGTTATTTTTCAAGTAAACCATCAAAATCTAACAGTGATTACCAAGTAGAACTCATACCCTTTGCAACGCATTGATGATGCTCTGAAGCACTTGGGCATCTCAAAATACTTTTTGGACATGGAACTAGCCATTGGCTACTGTCAAATGGAGCTAGCCCCTAAGGACATGATAAATGCGCCTTAACCAGCAGTCAAGGGTTGTTTGAACCCATGAGGATGCCGCAGGAGCTCTGCAATGCCCCTGCAACCTTCCAACGAGTGATGAGTTACATCTTTGGCGATCTTATATTGAGTATGCTATACCTGATGACATCACAGTGTTCACCTGCACATTTTAGGAACATTTTCAGCACCTCAAGGAGGTATTCAAGAGGCTGCGCGCTTCCAACTTGAAGCTGAAGAGAAGCAAATGCACTTTCTTGAATGGACATCTTGAATTTTCTTGGGCAAGAAATCAGCCCAGCCGTAATTAAGCCTCAGGACGGGAAAGTGAACATGATTGTGGAAATGAAGTCACCCAATACTATAAAGGACGTATAAGTTTTCTTAGGAATGGTGGGGTACTACAGGCAGTTCATCCCCATTTCTCAGAATTGTAGGCTCCCCTCAACTACCTGCTTACAAAGGAGACAAAGTTCAAGTGGAGCTTAAAGTAGTAACAGACAAACGCGGAGTTAAAGGCTCAATTGGTAGAAGCATCAACCTTGCCATACCCAGACTTCAATAAGACCTTCTACTTGTACACTGGCGCTAGTGAAGTAGATTTGGTTCAATCTTAGCCCAGCTAGATGAGAATGGAGTAGATCATTTGATTAAGTACTATTCAAAGGTATTCAGCAAGGAAAAAAGAATTACACTTTACCAAACGCAAACTCCTTGCAGTAATCAGAGAAGTCAAGCACTTTAGGACCTATTTTATAGAAGTACATTTAAAAGTAGTCACAGATAACGCATCACTCCGCTGCCTAAGAAACATGAAGGATCCAGATGGACGCCTTGCCCGCTGGGCTGTCCTCCTGCAAGGGTATAATTCTGAAATCATACATTAGGCAGGAGATAAGCATCTCAACGCAGATGGTTCTTTGAGACTACCAGTATTCCACCTGCAGGCGCCAGAGATTAATTGCCTGTATGACCTAATTAAGATGCTTGAAGAGGAATGCCAGGACGAGACAGAAGAGGTCAAAAGCATCCTGCGCAAAGATTCTAAAAACACTCAACGTATCAATGGAAATCTGCAAAAGAAAGTTCTAGACAAATTTTTTCCCTACAAATGGCCCAAATTTTTAATAAAGATCATGATGAAGGCTCACAAGAATGTAAGCCATGGACGATTTCAGAAGACGTTGGATTACCTTAAGGAGAGGTTTACTGGGGATGCATTTACAACAAAGTACATCAGCCATTGGAGTTGTGTGTACTCTGCGCCAGTTTTTTCCCAGTGTAAAAGAGATTCTAGTTTACACCAATTTCACCCCTACATTATTCAACAGCGTCTCTATTGACATGGTGGGACCTTTGACCACAGCATTCAGCGACGTCAATTTCATCCTGGTGGCAATTGACTACTGCACTAAGTGGGTAGAAGCATCCGCAGTCAAAGCATATACAACAAACTCCATTGCCCGTTTCTTGTACAACCAGGTGATTAAAAGACATGGATTCCCTCAAACCCTCTTGTTGGACAATGGCAAAATCTTCATTTCGGATGTGGTGAAAAGACTGATGAATTTGGTAGGGGTGAAACAGCTGTTAAAACCCCCTACACTCCATCATCTAATGGAAGTGTTGAGAAAGTCAACATGACCCTAGGAGGCACTTTAAAGAAGATGCCCTTAAACTAAAAGTCAAAGTGGGACCAATTGCTCCCATCAGCGCTTCTGGCTTACAGGTTAAGCCACCACCAAATGATTAAAATGGCTCCCTTTAAAGCCCTATATGGGTGAGAGACTGCGCTGCCTACCCTCCTCACACCGATTATAGCAGCTGAAAGAAGTAATCTACCACCTGGAAGTTACAACAGAAGTTGGCTGAAAAGTTGATCAGAATTCAGTTAGAAGATTCAAGCAGCATTAAAGCTAACCTCCCTCCAACCCAAGGAGAGGGTCAGAGAAAAATAAATTGTAAAAATTCAGTATTGGAGACAAAGTTTTATTCTCCACTTGAGAGGAACACAACCAGAGAAATTTTAGGACATTTGGACTGGTACTGCAACCATCTTAACCAAGTGAGGAGCAGAATACTCCATTTTACAATTATGACACTAACATTTTTTAACAGAGTACATGCCTGGAACCTTTAAACAGCACCCAGCCTTGTCTTGAAAGGGGGAGTGTCTTGAGACCAAGAGTGTTGCTTCTGGTCATTCCTTGAACAGTGGAATTATTATAAACAACAACCCCAAACTGGTGGAGGTACTGAAGACTAGGTCACCGTGGATGGGGGCAAAAGAGGCCCTTTTATAGGAACAGTTGAGAAAATTAATTTTTAATCCAGCAGTGATGTCATGCAAATTAATTTTCGTCCACCAATTTGGAAGATGTACTAAATGAGAATGATGACGCCGCCCAAACATATATGAAATTTGACCCTCTTTTATACTTTTGGGGGTAAAGTAATTTTATTTCACCAATGAAACCCCAATGAGCGAACTGAATTATGCTGGCAAAAGCATCAGAAGCTCAAAAGAGCATATTTACAAACCAGGCATTCATCCAATTATGAAAGAACCTCAAATCCATGACGTGAGGTACATCATAGGAGCGCCATCAAAAAACCTAATGTCAAGGCGCATATTGATAGATTTGTAATCAACTCACTACAACAAAAGTAACTATGGCCATAATCTGGAAAATGGCCTAGCAGAAAAGCCCTTGATCATCCAGGTTCAGGGGTAACTGCCATGAGAAAAAGATTTTGCATTCAGATATTTCACAAATGAGCGAAGAAGCTAAAGCAGCAGGCAGATGCCGTCTGACTAGAGAAGCTTGAAAATCCTCTTATCAAAACCCTAAAATTCCCTATATTTTACAATATCACATTCATTTATATCTTGAATTTCCCCTGAAGTAAATGACTTCACTTTTTATCCTAATATAAAACCTTTTTAAAAATATAAACTATATCCTTTTTGCTTTAACTTTTGCTGTATCAAGTTATTTATTGCCAGTATACAGTCTAGGATTAAAGATCTGAAGTAATCACCAGTATCCAGTCTGGGATAACCTGTTTTGAGGAAAACACTCTGTTGAGGATACCTTGGTGCTAATAACGCCAAGGAAGAGGTTGTAAAAATTTTCGTTGAGTCACAGTGACAAACAGTTGTCAAGAATGTCCAAGGGTGTCAAGGAGTTTGCTAAGAGTGTGAACAAGTTAACTAAGTAATCAATGCATCAAGGGTAGCATCTAAGGAGAGTTTACATAGAAAAGCTATTATGATGTTAGTGAAGGATTTCTGGTGCCTAATCTGTGCGTATTAGATACCCTTATCAATGAGTCAGCCTATAAAGTTAAGCGAGCTAAAGTCAGCGAAGTGACCTTATTGAAGTCAAAACTCCTCTTCCACCTCCCTTGAGTTGATCCTAAAGATAGGGCGTCGCCTGAAAATATGGAGTTTCTGTGGGGGTGGCTAAACACCAATTCTTACAGACCAATATTCTCTTGGCTCCCTAGTCCTAGCAAAATAACTTAACTCTCCTCTAAGTGATTGTGAGATAGAGTACACAGCTATGTGGCAATTTATCCAATGAAAGTATTTTTTAACCGCTAAATGACTTCTATACTCCCTCCTTTAATTCTAAACAGTCTATTTTGGTTCACATGGAACCTTGTTATGCTGAAAAATTTATCTTCTTGCAGAGATATCTCAAAATGATCCTTTGGTAATGGTTGCAATACCTATACATCCAACGGATACTGCAATCAATGATTATCACATCTCTCTGGTTCAACAGGTTGAAGAACAGCACTGAGATAACTTAGTATATGAGAATACTTATGATGTACAGCCTTTATCATATCCTGAAGAGCCTTATTCCTCTCCTCATTTATATGCTAGGGCTGCATATATGCTGACAAAGTTTAAGCAGATAAACTAAGTTGTGGAAGAGTTCCAAGGCTAAGAATAATATCCCACGCTCTTTTTCATTAATGAATTAAATAAATTTGACTGCGCTTAATTCTTTTATCCCATGTATATAACGGTATGACAGCACAAGATCACAGTAACTGCCCTTGTGGACCTGTAAGCCACAGGGAATTAAATTGATAAGAAAGTTGGGCAAGCGTTGGACCTTGACGTTGCCCCTGGTCCACCATTTATAAGAGCATCTAGTACCCTATGCTCACACTTCCCATGCGCAAGCACTAAAGATTTTTGCCCATGAGTTTGAATTTTTAGCAAACTTCGCGGCAATTACAGTTATTATCTATAATCTTAGAAATGGGATGTGGCTTCACCAGTCAATGAGTATTAGTTTGGAGCGGAACATGTTAGCCTTTAGTTTTAAGTCTCCTTTGGGCGAAATTCCTCTCTTACCCAAATTGGCAACAGACACTGCGGTGGCAGCAACAAAGGGATACTCTTTTAAGGATTTTGTTACTGAGTTACCTACTTTGCCACATATCCCCATGCCCTTTAAGTCAGTTCTTGACGTAGAAGGCGCTAAAAAGCTTCCTTGTGCTTTAAGTTTAACTTAAGTTTCCAGCTGACAGCTGACCTCATTAAAATTAATTGCCCATAATAATCCTACATAGATGAGAAGATTATGATTTTGAAACCTAGATTGATGACATGGTAAATAAGGGGTGATGATTATAAAACCTCTCCTGTGTCATCACACAGTAGTTTTTGTGCAGTGCCTGATGGTACACTGAGATCCTGTATGGACTATGGGCACTAAACCAATTTTATGGTCACAGTGTAAGCCCTTATATTAACCCTACATTCATATTGGAAGAAATTTTCATTTGCACAAAAAAGATAAAGAAGCTGGTGGCTGTCTTTCTCGTCTCCCTGGGTGATCTAGCCCACATGGTAGATGAAGGTAGGTAATGATGTATTCCATGAAAATCGCACCTCTTCTGCCTTGTAAACACCGCGTGGTTTCTACTGATGCACAGGTTTGCTTAACTACTGTCTTCTGGGAATAAACAAAAATATGCTAATTTTATGAAGACAATTAGCCTAGTCAAGTTTGATATATAGGTAGCTTTGGCCCTACTCTGGCAATATAAAGGATTAAGTGACTTTGGCCTCACTCTGGCAATATATAAGGAATTAAGTGACTATGTGTCATGGAAACGGCAGAAGAAGTTTAAACTGGCCTGCCAGTCGGGATGCATAAGCACTCAGAAAGCAAGCCAGAATTCCAGAGGCATTGCCAACCGTATGACTTGATATGGAGCTGGGAAATAGGGTACCAGGAAATGGTGGCAGAATATCAGGGTTAGGAGTATCCCAACGGCAAACCACACTGAATAGACTTCAGAACCAGAGGTTCCGGTAACAGGGGTGGAAACTACAGGGATAGTTTCTGCGAGATTCTTGGTTGTGAAAATCATTTCGTTGGGGGTAGAAGAGAGATTAATTTTCTCTTGTAGTTGGTGAACATAGGGCCATAAGATCCCTGTGTATTGCTGCCGGAAGGTCAAGAGAACTGGGTTGTAGAGCCAAAAATTTCAGACTTGTTGAGCCCAATTGGCGATAGAGAGAATCATGGTAACCAATAGAATTGGTAAGGCCCACCCAGAGTGTGGAGAGGTGGACCGCCAGGTAAACGCCATATGGAATGGTCAAAAGGAAGGAGATAAAAATTTGGGGTTTTAATAAAATTTTTATTTGGGAAATAAAAGTAAAAAATTGACCAACAATTTTCTCAGTGCCATACAACTGATTAAATAGTGGTCAGCTGGGTAGTGACAATGATGTGGGTAGGATCCACAAATTCAGCCTAACTGGCAGATTGGATGGTAGTGGGGGGGTCTATTCTTTGTGAACTGACATCACAAAATTTGGCGGCGGGCCAAGACTCTGTTGGTTTGACCTCAAAAGTCTGAACTAGGGGTCAATTACGTTTCTGATGGTTAGTATGATGGCATTTGGCCCGATGAGTGATGGGAATCCCCCAAGGCCATCCCATATAGGGATGGGACCATTTGGTTGGGAACAGGTTTGGGATGGCCAACCCGCCTGCACTTGGTTGTTTAACCATTCGTTCAGTCAATAGTAGTTCATTGGGCACAACACCCAAATTACTATCAGAAGGCTTCAAACTCTTGTCGATGTCACCCAATATTTGTTTTACTGATTTTGGGATCAAATTGGAACCATCAGGCGATCCGGCTGATATCTCATTCTTCATACTTTTACAACCATTCAAATTTTGGCCATCAGCCCGAATGCTGCCCAAATTAGATCCAACCAATTTCAGTTAAATAATCTCAGCACAGATTT
>JAKSZP010016330.1:0-57012 GCA_022478985.1 Massospora cicadina | reverse complement strand
TCCTTCAATCTTCTCATCTCGCATATATATCAAGGACTTTAGTCAAACTGATCCTTTTGCTTAGACAAATCTTTAATGCCATATCCTCATTGGTTCACTTGTAACTGTGAGGTCCCAGCAGGGTTTTTATTCTAAAATTTACCATCACCTTTTTTTGAGGCGATCTACTAGATGTTTGACCTAATTAACATTGCCTTATCACCTCATTTAAAGATGATAAAATAGCTATCTTTCCTGGGATTAGTATCGCCATATAAACTCTCTTTCCACTTGTCATAACTTTCTGAGAAAATTGCATGAAAAAACAAGAAAGTAAATTAATCGCCCATCATAGTTTCACTCTGATGTACTCAGGTTCTCCACCAGCTGCTCCAGTGTGGGGCAGTGGAAAAACTCCCCCTTCCATTTTCTGTCCGGCAGGAAAATGCACTTGGACTGGCTCACCCAGTCATCCCAAACCCATGGAATGATTCGTTCCTCCTAAGGATTTTGATGCCCACCTCGCTCATACCCAAGCAGTATCTCACTGCCCCCTGGTGCTCCCCAGAGCAACATGCACTACAGCTTAAGGGTCAACTATGGGAAACTCTTCCCATACCATGACCAAGCCATTATCAAAATGGCACAGGCAGTGAGGATTCCTGCCAGTTTTATTGATTTCCGCCCCTATAAGGGTATTTTGATCTTGGCTTCACAGGTGAAGCCAACACCGCCACTGTGGCAACCATGCCCCTGGTAACCAGGGTACCCCTCTTCCCACAATTTAGACCCAGCCCCCAGCGGACACCACTTTAGTGGTCCAGTTTGCTGGGTTTCTACCCACCTTCCCCCTGAGGTGCTCCACCAGAAGCTGATAAATGGTTTGGCAGCCTATGGCTCCAACCCCATCTTACAATTTGTGGTCCCAAATGGAGCCACATGACTCGCTGGGCCTTGACATATGCCACAATCTGCCCTGAATCTAGTAAAATTACCGTGTTGATTCCCCCTTGCGCCATTATTCCTTCTGCCCCTGACCATCCATTTTGGGCCCACATTGAGGGCGGGCAGACGATCTGTCCATCCTGTTTTAAGTTGGACCACTCGAAATGCAAGTGCCCCTCCTTAGCCACTTCTAATGGATTGGATTATTCAGCTGCTGACCTCCAATATGCCACCCACCCCACACAAGTTCTAGCATAAGGTATGATCCTACCTCCCCCTCCCCAAAGCCTGAGGCTGCAGCTGCACCTGCAGCCACCAATCAGCCTTCTACTCGCCTCAGTGCCACACATGATTCCTCCAATCAAGCACAGGCTTGGACCCCAGTTTGATCCCATTCTTCCTCCAACAAATTAACCAAACCTCAACCATACGCCAATTCCCAAATTCAATTCAACCAGAACCCATGGGAGTTAATGTCTGAAATTGACAAATCAGGTAAGCTCATTGAAGAACTATCTTTGCAAATCTATTGGTTCTTTAATGCAGAATGGGATGCCAAATACCCCCCTCATTTATATACCCCACAGCCAAATGCTGAAACATAAGCAGTGACCAAAAGCTTGCAGTTGAAGCAGCTGCAACACCAGATTGTTGTCCCCTCTGCAAAGCTGTCGTCAAATCATGGCGATGCTCACAGGAGGTATTCCGCATCCTGTTATCCACTCAACCCTCACCCCAAAAAGTAAAATCACAGTGAATCTCTTACACAAAAATGTCAACGATGATATCCAGAACGTGGTAACTGTAGCACAGAACCCTAAAGCTAAGATTACCTGAACCATTATTGGTTTGTTTGTTAAACTCCCAGACGCCCACATTAAAGCCAAAAAAACTTTAACTGACTATACCAGTGCCATTTTACTGGCTGGCAATTTCCATGAAATACCAATCATTAGTGATATTGAACCACATGCCGCTAATGTCCCAACGCCATTTCTGTCCGCCTTGACATGTACCCTACTCTGGGAGGAGGAAGCTGCTGCCAAAGATGAGCCCCCAATCCCCCTCCCCTTCTGCCATGGAGGGATAAGCAGTTTCAGCTGCCCACCTGGTTGGTTGTTTTCGTTCAAAGTGTTTCATTCAATCCGCTCATTTGGGCATTTTGTTTGAATCAATTAGTTATGTTAGTTTTTAGTTTTAATTTTTAGTTCCAGTAATGTCCGTCCCCTGGTCAGCTTACCTCAAATAAATTGATCAGTATCGCCTTATATTAAGGCGCTCAAATATTGTACAATCTTAAATTATGGTTGATGGATTTTAGCAAATCTGCTGCAGCTATCTGGGCTTAATGTCCAGTCATATTAAAATCTCAACTTTACCCCAATTGACTGGATGATAAGTCTCCTATTGTTTATATGCTAGAGGAACTTTGTGTGCACTCAGTTAATGATCTGACCACTTGCAGGGTCCTTAATAGTGTAGTCATCAATACCTATTTTTATAATTATCTTGAACAGACCAACCCAAATGTTGGCCAACTTCTGTTTCTGACCAAACTGATGGAGGTCATGAAACAGAAGCATCTCTCTTTCTTTTAATAGTCTAGTCTGCTATGTCATACCCAATTGACGGCCTGGTTCTTTATTTTTTGGCCAAGCTGAAAGAGTAAGCTTCAGTTTGCAGCTTTCTTAAAGTATTAGCCAGGTTAGTCAAGTAATTTTGTGGATCTATTCTGATGCTATCTTACATGCAAGCATAGAGTAATGCAGGTAGAGCTGGGTGTCATACATATATTCACTGGAAGGGACTCTTCCCCAGTTCAGAGTGATAGCTAATGTTATATGCAAAGATGGTGGTAAAAAGGAGGGAACTCCAATCTGAATGTCATTCCGTTACTAATTTCCAAAGTATGTTCACTAAGGTCTCATTAACTCGCTCAACCATACCATTGGACTTGGAGTGATATGGGGTCATCAGAACCCCGCAGAAGGCTACCAGCTCTTTTAGCTTTGAAAGGATGTTGGAAGTGAAGTTAGTTCTGTTGCCAGTAAAGATGAACTGAGGACAGCAATGTCGCTGGATGATACATTACATTATAAACTTGGCCATTGTGACCACCCCCAAATCCCTGATTACCCAGGCGTTAACCCACTGATCAAGTGATTGATTAGCACCAGAATTTATTTGGACCAGTTAGCTCCTGTTGGCAGGGGGCCAACAACATCAATGAAAACTGTATGCCAAGCATAATGTGGTTTCACTAACCAGTATGAGCCCTTCTGACAGAACAGCTTTTCAACTTGGCACTGGTAGCAGCAGGAAATTGTCCCAAACAAGTTAAAATTCATGCTTTCCCAATAGTAATGAGAGCACAACGATTTTAACGTTTATGTGCAATCCACCATGTCTGACTGCCTTGTGTGCGCTCATAATAATGCTTGGCCGTGCTGAGGGTCGCAGAAAGTTCACCGTAGAATCTTCAATCCAAATATACAACTAGCTGTTCCACTGAAAGGTATTAGCTTGCATATCATTTAACGTTTTTTTGACTTGTGACGGTTTGTCATCATATTAACACTAAGCTATTTATTGTAAATCACAACTCTCAGGTCCGCTGTGATGGCGATTTTTGGTAATCTCAACAATCTATGGCTTAGTAATTTCTCCAGGTTGGTGGAGAATATCGAAGCTATAAGCCTGCAGTTTTAGGGCCCATTGGGATAAACGCCCTTCAGGCTCCTTGAGATTCTGCAACCAGCGTAAAGAAGCATGATCTGTTACAACTTTAAACTTCACTCCATGTAGATACACCCTAAATTGCTATTACTCATAGATCACCACTAAGCACTCCAGCTTGGTCAATGTATAATTGTGTTCATGGCAGTTCAAGCTCCAACTGCAGGATGAAAATGGGTGTTCCCCCTCATTGTCCTTCTGGGATAGGACCGCACCAACCACGGAAGAAAGATTCATCCATTTGGACGATAAACTCTTTATTAAAATTGGGATAGCACAGCACTGGCGCACTAATTAATGCCATCCAAAGTATATCAGAGGAGCATCGTCAATGATTCATCCATTCAAACATGGCATCCTTTTTTAGTAACTCAAACAGAGGACCTCCAATACAACTGAAGTTGGGTTTAAAGCGTTAGTAGTAACCAATTATCCCTAAAAAACCTGTATGTCATTCTTACTGTTTGGCAGAGTCATTTTTGGATAGCCTTTACCTTGGATGATTAAGATTTTAGCCCTGTTGCATCTAATACAAACACAAGGAACACCAGTTGGTCCTTGAAGAAGTGGAATTTATGGGGCTTGATCTTGTGTTGGCCTCAACAGCCGATTGAATACCTCCTCCAAATGGGTAAGGCGCTCAGAAAATGTGCAGGAGAAGACGTTGATATTGTCATGGTACACAAGAACACATGGAATCTTCAGGTTTCCAAAGATGTTGTCCATGGCCCGTCAAAACGTAGCTGGGGCATTACATAGCTCTTGAGACATATGCGTTAGTTGATAAAGACCTTTGGCTATGATCTTTGCGCCTTTCTCCTGTTCCGCCATGGACAACTCAATTTTCTAGTGCCCCAATATTAAATCAAATACTGAGAAGTAAAGGGCTCATTCCAATTGATCAAAAGCATTGTCAATCCATGGAAAGGGATATGAGTCCTTCTTGGTGATACTTTTGAGCTTTTAGCAGTCAAATACTACCTGATTGTTACCATCCTTCTTTTATTACAATTAGGATGGGTGAAGCTCACGGACTCTTTGAAGGTTCTAGAATCCCTTTATCTAGTAGCTTCTTGATTTCCTTGGTAACTACTTTTTCTGCTGCCCTAGATCAGTGGATCAGACGAGACCTGATGAGTAGGATGATCTCCAGTGTCCAATTGATGGACCACCCCCAGGAGCACCCTAAATCATGTTTATTGAAGGCAAAAATCTCATTATATTTTTGAAATAAAGCTATAACCCGATCCTTCTGTTCCTTAAATAAACCTTAAATTTTCACATGGTACCACTGACATTACGCTGTGCTGTGGTTTGCCAGGTATACCAAATTCATCCAGCGACAAAAATCGTGAACCTGAAGAACCTCCTCAACTGGGTCAAGTGTAATACGCCATTATTTGATGGTGGCGGATCTTAATTTATTCTTTTTGTAGATTCACTAGTAAGACTTAATCTCTTCATGTCCCATAAGTATAATGCCTGGAGTCATATGAGGCTCAAGCCATGATTGCTGATAAGGCCCAATAACCTCCCCATAGAACCTATCTGGTACTTCCGCCTCTAACTCAGTATTTGATATTACTTGATATCCAGAGGGGATGGATATAGGCCCCACAGCTCTGAGAGGCAGCCATTGATATTCATATATCTGCTAAGGAAGGGCCCAAGTCTTATTTTTCAATCAATGGTAAAACACTGGAATCACCTCGTCACTATAAGTTATGTTGATATGTCCCAGATGCATTGGATTTTTGGCACTCCTCTAGAGGTAAAGCAAATTGGGATCCATTGTCCCAAAATTTAGAAGGTCTTCTCCATCATATCAATGACAGCCCCAAAGTGTTGCATGAAAGCAATTCCAATTAGCAGGTCTTGATTACTGTTTGGTAATAATATATACAGAGCTACAACAACAATTGACCCAAACCGCAAAGGAGGTGCATTATACGCTCCCACAGAGAACGTGTTATCTTCTCCAGTGGTCCCATACACCATTCCGTGTTTTTTTTTAGTACTAGATGGTCCCAACCCAAGGGGGGGATTCATCGATGTACCATTCCGTGTTATACATCAGGTTTCAACGTCAACTTTGCCACCAACTTAGTGGAAACTATAAAGACTGGGGTGATTGTATCTATTATAGCGCGTACTTAACTTTTTTTTACAAAAATTCCATAGTATGTATACTCAGAATAAAAATAATTTTGACTAGTTAATACGTGGTCATTTAAAAACTCATTTTCAAGGATGCTCTTGATCCTCTAACCAACTTTAGGGGTATTCTTTACCTATAGCGTCCACTGGGAGAGCGACGTTTACTCCTTTCAGGGAAGGCGCATCTGAGGATGATACAGGCTCATCTGGAAAGACTTTTTTGAGCATATGACAGGATTACGACTTTGGTTGCTCCTGAGGTCCTACTTCCGCTGTGGCCTTGGCTTGTGCTCATTTAAGTACATTTACCCCTCCAACCAGCTGCTTGTATAAAAACTCGTCATCATATTAGGTACTTCCGCTGAATACACTCAATAGGTTCAGGTGGGACGTTTGGGGTAGGGATAGCGGAGTTAGAGAGTCCCATATTTACTCAGCTCCATCTTTTTCCTGGTAGTGCTTTTTTGCTGTATGTAGTAAACCCGATGGTTGGGGCAACTTTGAGCAAGGTGGCCAGGGTGATTGCAGAAAAAATAATTTACCCATTGGTCCAAGTCCTTCTTTCTTATGAGATGGGCCAGACCAATAATTTGACTGTTGACAATCGGCATAACCAGGGACAGGTCAATAGGTTGACTGCTGACGGTTTCTGTAACCAGGCCCAGGTCAAAAGTTGGGCTGCTGACAATTTTCATAAGCATATCCAAATTGGAAGTAAAACTGCTGGGTAACTTAGCTGAGGGCGAGGTGCATAATTTTAATAAGGCCAGGGGGTTGCTAGGCGGAATCTGAACAGATAAGAGAATTCCACTGAATAAGGAGATTAAATGGCTTTGCAGTATGTTTCCACTCTGTATTGGGCGTAGGAAAGGTAGCAGATAGACGGCACAAAAATTATATAATCTTGAGCAGGGGTACGTCATCCTCAAAATTTGGCGCCATGACATTGTACAGTTTGTGGTATGGCTTCACTGTAGAGGTCATCACAATGCACACATCAGATTCAGATAAAGTCCCCGCCATGATTAGCACGTGGGCTTCTGCCATAAATTATTCAGCAAATGCAGTGAGGGTCTCATTATGATGGAACACAATGGTCAAGAACTCAGCCTTCCGCTGCAACATTTTTGCAGTACCTCTGAACAACCGCAGCACAGTATCCTTCATTTCTTGATATGCAACGGAACTTCTTAGAAGATAGCAAGTGATTTGGTCAGTGCCTCCACCATCTAAGGCGGATATCAGCAATTTAGCCTTGTGAAAATCTGAGGCTCCTTCACCACAATCTCAAATCTATTAAAGAACACATGAATGTTCCCATTGCAATCAAACAAAGGCAGCTTAAAAATGAAAACCTCCTCCTTTTGCTCATAACTGCAAGCCTTTGGACCATAATGAGGAATGGGTCGAGACTCATAGGAAGTATTTTGTCAAATATCTGGTTAAGTAGGACCATAAGTGCACAGCTTGTCCGCTGCTTCAGGGTTAATGTGGGCACCTTCAGTGAGCAGTACTGTCATCACCTGGGGAATTGGTTCACCAATCCATAGTTATATCTGGGGCTGTCTGCAGTTTTGGCAAAAGGCTCCTCAACTTGGTACCCAGCCTCATATTCATCATGATATTCCTCCTGAGTGGCCCATTGTAGTTCTTCCACCTTTCAATGAGGGTGCTGAGGGTAATATACGCTGTTCAAATTCTGTTCTGAACAATGTAGTCAGTAAATGGTGTCATCAAAGCTATTAGCAAGTTGTCTATTTTGTTGTCCAAGGACCCACATTTGGCTGAAATTGTAATTAAACTGATCTATTACAATGTTACGCTCCTGAAGGAGCTCATACTGCTTTACTAAGTACCACGTCTAAAGCAAGTTTAAGTTCTGCTTATTTGGCTGGTGCAGTGCCATGAAGATAACTCATCAATGCAGGCCTGATACAACATGGCTGGCGACAGGTGAGTTTTATTATTTTGGTGTTGATCAATGGGCCCCCTGTAGTGAGCACCACAATTATAAATTTTGGCGATATCATTGATATACTGTAATGGTTTCACAGGGTCAGTTTCTCACTGAGCAACAGACAGACAATATGGGGATAGCCAGTCTTTGAAACAAACTTTAAGACTTAAGAAGGAATGGAGCAATTAGCTCTGACTACAACACTTTATTAATTTATTATTATTATCTTCTTTTTGCTCTGTCCTATTCATCCTACTCCACCCTCCTCCTTCAATCTTCTCATCTTGCTTATAAAACACTGACTTCATGTTGGATAGAAGTGATGACCTGGGGGGAGGGTATCATGTAGGCCTAGGGATGCCTTCATTGCATGGAACTCAATGTTTCTGGTGGGTATCCCCTGGGATTAGGCCATCAGTCCATGTTGGGGCTAACCCAGCAGTTGAAGTCACCCAGTAGGATGATATCTGGTGGGAGGGCGAGTGTTTGGATGGTTTTGAGGAATTTTTTCCTCTTGGCTGCTGTGCACAGTGTGTAGACGCATGCTATCGAAATGGTTTCCACTTGGTTTATGACTGTTGCAACCAGGACGTGACTGTGCAGATATGAGGAAGAGTTTGTATAATTTTTTTTGTTTCAGATGACCATCCCACAGTGTGTCATCCATACCAATAGGAATGGTGAGACCCTGGCTGACCAGGATCCCCCTTCCCCCTGTAGACAGTGGGTTTCTTGGATGGCTAAGATATCTACAGGGGGTTTTCACAGGAAGTCCAGCTTTTTGGCTTGGGATGTATGAGCCCTGGATCCCGCGGTGTTTAGCATCCCTATTGTCACTGAGGTGCTTGCGGCGCCTCAGGAGCAGTTGGGAGGGCCACCTGGCCCACAACTAACGCCCTTTTTGCTAGCCCTGCTTTGTGTTATTGGGCAGTACATCTGTGGCATCATCCAATTTTATACCCTGTGTCAATTTCTTACAGATATTGCAGTTCTTAGAATTTGTGGCAGATTTTTTTACTTGTGACTCTTGGTGGGCCGGTGTGGTGCACTGATTTGTTTATGTGGTTTTGGGGTGCGAATTTGGAGAATTAGGTCCCGCTTTTTCATTCATAGTGGAGCTGAATTGTTATGATAAGTTCACTTTATTGATACCATCTGGTGATTCAGTCGCATTGTTAAAAGAATTTTTATTTTGGCCGTACTGCTCTGATTGAGTGGCTCAGATAATTTGCTCCATGTCCTCTTCAGCTTGGGCAGTCTGTTCTGATTTATTGGCTCGGCTGATTTCCTTTACATCCTCATGAATTTTGCTGGGGTTTATGGCATAGGCCATGAGTGATGCAGCCTTGGCTGCTTCCCGCTTGCAGGCCTTCTGCAGCATTTTGAATGCTTTGGGTGTTACTGGGTCTATGAGGAGGTAGTGCCCATCCTCTCCACATTGAAAGTGTGGTTGGCATTAGCGATTTTACTATATTCTACATCATCTTCATCCATGGTGTCATCACAGAAGTCTGGGCCATGATGCCCTCCTTCACCGGGCATGCATGTTCCTTGTGCCCCAATGTGGTGCAGTGGTTGCAGATAGGCGGTGCACGTTCCAGTGTGAGATGGAATGGCTCTGACACCCTCCCATCTGGGAGGTAAGCTCTGCTGTATGAGGGATTCTTGTGAGGTCTGCGGCTACCTCGTGGAGCTGGTGGATCATGGCGATTGCCTTTCCTGTGCACAGGTTTGGCATCAGGTGTAACCATTGTAATTCAAGGTGTTTAGTTTCTTTATAGTGGTTTAGTCCAGCTCAGAGCTCCTCCTTAATTTGCTTGTTATGGAGGTTGGTGGGGAGCAAGTTGAAGGAGATGAAAAAAGTTTTTGATTTGTTCCATCTGGTGCGCACAGTGCTCAAAATTCATTTGCCCTTGGGGAGGGCAACTTCAATGCATACTTTTGAGGTGGTTTCTGCATCTTATTCAGTCTCAAAGCCCAAATTGACCCAACTATGTGGGAACGTATCAATGTTAATGTACTCTCATAGGGGAAAAGGGAGGCCTGCGCCTCACACAGTTTCTCCCACAGAGTTGGAGACTCAACACCTAGGTAGAGTCAGAGATCATGCTCTACCTTTGATAGGGGTTGGTTATATTGGATTTCCATGTATTGGTTATGTTTCATGGTGAGCTACAAAACCCAGGTGGTGCCTCAGTTTTTGTTTTTTAGTAGCATTGTTTCCTGGTCCCCCTCAAGGGCATTTCTTGCCCTTCAATGTACCGTTTTGTTCATTGCCTGTTATGGCTTTCTCCCAGTTTAAATGATATTTGCTAAAGATGCCCATCTCACCTATGTGATTACTAAAAATTGCCATTTGAATCAAATTGTAGTAACTAATGTTATCATTTTGGTAAAGAAAAAATAAAACGCTGACTTCAAATAGTAACAATTCTTTTGCTTATTCTTTTCTTTACTGCCATATCCTCATCAGCTTATCCTCATAATTGCGAGGTCCTGGCGGGGTATACTATTCTTAAATTTACCATCGCCTTTGTTTGAGGCGATCTACTAGATATTTGTCCTAATCAACATCACCTTATTCCCTTATTTTGGAGGCAATACAATATCTATTTTTCTTGGCTCAGTATTGCATTATATAAAGGCGCTCAAATATCTGTACAATATTAAATGTGATTGACGGATATTAGCCAATCATTTAAAGCTATCTGGTGCTTGTTTCCCAGTCATATCAGAATCTTAATAATGAGCACTCTATAGAACAGAATTGGGATATTTTAAGTAGATATATATCAAAATTATGATGCCAAAATGGGTGTAATACAAGAATTCTTATTAATTTAAGTTATTTATTAATCTTTTTAGTTTAAAAAACAGTTATTAATTAAGCTAATAATCAAATTCAACATCTCTCCCATCTGACTAGAAAGTAAACCCAGAAGGCTTACAAAAAAGTCAGTAAGGTTTTAATAATTCCTCCACATTTTTATAGTTTAGTTCATGAATAATAATAGTCATTATATCTTGACCAAATGCAACTTCATGACATCCTTTAAGACCTAAAAAGGATTAAAAGGAATGTTCCTCCTGAAACATGGGTAATATATATGGCCCAAGTTGTAAAAAATATGTTTTGTTTTAAAATGGTCCATCAATAAAGATCAACTGCACCAGTGTAGTATAGGCTTTCTTTTTTGTATTTTAATGAATTTAAGTCTTTTACTTTTAGTTATTTTTTTATCTTTTATATATTTTCAACTATATATATATCTAAACCTATGTTTTATAGACAAACCAACCCACCTTTTTTGAATTTGTGATTATCTAGAGCAAGTGTATCCTTTTCCAATCTGGGATCCTGCCCAATTCCAAGTGCAAATTTATAAAAGAGCTGACTTTAATAAAGTGTGTAATAATAGTTAGTTTTGGAATTAGTATTCAAGGATCTTCCAAGGATGGCTCATCACCATAGTTATCTGGATTTTGGTCCAACGCTTTGTGAAAATATTTGGCAAAAGGTGTAGACTTTAATCAGAGCCTCATATGTAGGTCTCAATCATATTTGATTCTTTTTCTTTTAATCTAGCGGGGATCATATGAATATAATGGCCACAATGAAGTGTAAGTGACCCTTTCAATGTAATTAACCTTAAAAAGGTTAAGGTTTGGTAGAATATTTCATTATTGTTGTTGAGGTAGAGCATTACAACTCTAATTAACTGTTTTTTCCCTGCATCTGGGCCAAATCTGGTTTATTAATAACATTGACCCTTAATTTCTTGCTTTTATGGTCGAATGATGCTGGAAAAATGTTCATTTTTTCCAAATTTATGACAAATTGATTTATGCTGAAATATTAACTATGGACTTGGTCCATGTAATGAGAGTATTTCCTCTAGTCATAAGAATCTTTCATGTTTGGGAATGTTATATCTCATATCTTTTGCTGATTGTTTGGCAGAATTGAAGCCTTAAACTACTAGCACAGTATCACAAGTAGTCCAAATTCTCTTGTTTGCCTATGTTTTTATTAAAGGTGGTATTATAACGTGGTGAAGGTCATAGTACTCTTTCGCTGCATGTTCCATTGCAATTTTAGTGTAATAAATGTTATAGCATCTGAGCCTATCAACAACTGTGCTTGATGATAGAATCACCGTAAAAATTCCTTAAAGTATCTATTTATGTTAGAATAAATATTAAAAATCTCATTCATATAATATACTAGCTTTTCAGGCCTCCAAATAATTAGATCACCACATTTTTAACAACAACATAAAATATTTGACAGCCAAAAACGATCATAACAATGTCAAAGCTGTGGAAGTTAAAGATGTATATAAGGTAGACGCCTTAACATGATTTATAGAACCTCTCATTGATATATCAAAAAGCTTTAGAAAGGTATTAAATCACCCTTTGTGTCAAAATTTTTTAACTTTAGAGGTTTAAAGTCATCTTGGCCAATTTTAGGGAAAGAATTGCCAATTTTATATATATTTGGACGTCTTGAAGTAGCTTCAGTCAAGATAAGGCTTTGATTGTGGTTGATAGATTTTGACGTGGGAAAATTGCTATATATTGAAGCAGGGATTGTGATCAGTAATGTCTTCCTTTGAGTCTGTATTTGCTTCTGTACCATAAGACTCATGTTCATGATACTTTCCAATTCTTCTTTCACTAGCCCTTTTGCTTGACTGCTATTTATTACTAAATTTTGTAGAGATTTATCTAAAAATTTTAGCATAACCTTTCATTTTGGATATAAATTCTTCCAATTTAAAGGGTTTAATCACATCCTCCCCACCCTCAAGACTGCGTTTACATTTTCAGAGATTCTCCTTGAGAAATACCATCTTTATTACAAGATGTGATTTGTTTCTATTTGAACTGCAACTGGGAGAGAATTGTAAAATTATGTTAGCACTACAATCAGTATAGCTTTGTGAAGATAATACAGCTCACAATAAATTTAAAACTTGATAAGAATATAAGTGATAGATAAAGTAAATTTTACCAAATCTTCTGTAGTATCGTTTTTTACTTCTGTCTTTGTGGATTTAGCATAATGAGACAAGCAAATTTAAAATAACTTTCTTTGAACAGCTGAAGCCTCATTAGTTACTTTCAGCGTTATATAAGGCATAATGGAAGTCTGATTTCCTTTGACACTATTCAATACAGGTAGTGCATTGCCACGTTGTCCCTATTCTAGCACCAAAACCTTCCAATTTATACCCTGGCCTTCAGTCATTCAGCTTTCATTCCACCTCCCATCTTTTCTAGTGTTTCCTACTATTGGTAACTAATCACCTGTGGATGAATGAATCTGAAATTTGATGAATGTCTATCCAACGCAGGGCACACCTTATGATGAACTGTTAAACATTATAAGAATCTTGAAAACTCTTTATCCTGTTTTAAGCATGTATTTATGGTTTTTATTTGGCAAAGATACTTGGGTCATATTTGGCAGAATAATTTTATTGATTTTAACTGATGGGAACAGAACTGGTTTAGAAACTGTTCATTCAGTTAATAAGCAGTTAGAAATTAGTACTTCAGGAGCCAGAATTGTATAATGAAATAATAAAATGCTTAAAAACAGGTGGAGGAAAAATGCTAGTAAAATATCTAATAGTTGATTGATAGAAATTAATCTGACGTACATAGATAACTGGGATGAAAGTATGAAAATTAAAACAAATGCTTGAGTTTGGGCCTAAATGTCAACAAATTTATATGGTAGCAATAATTGGGACAAGGGTAAAGATGATGTATATAAGGCAATAGGCTTATAAGCCAGAGTTGATATCTTATGGTTGGTCAAAAGCCCAAATTTCAACAGGCTTGGATAATTCATACTTACAATACTTTGCTCAATATATTTCTGGTTATCTTGATAATCTAACAACTTTAGACTTAAATCAGTAATATCCGTATCACTCATATATTTCATAATATCACTATGATATTTGACAAACTTGGTTGTTATGTATGGTTGATTTAGCTTAGTTAGTGTTTTGCTGGTTTGGGTAAGCACCATTTTTTTAGTATTAAGTTGATGGTGCTGAACAGAATGACTTAACAAAATTATAAAGTAAAGAACTAACTTAGCTTTTTTTCCCATTACTATCACTTTTAGTAACACAATTCTCCGCAAATTATCCAAATCTGACAATCAACCAGGAAAATGAGCAGAATTGTACGCATCAATACCAGCTGGGAAAATGTGGCCAGCGCAAAAGGCCCTAAACCCACCCAACCCGCTGGAGGAAAATGCCCCAGCAGCACGCTGAGATAACCCCCCCCCCAAAAAAAGGGTGAGCATAGCACCGCACCTGGAGTTTTACAATTTTTACAAAAAATGGGCGCTTTCACAAAAATAGAACATTCCCAACCCTTGTCCTCCCTCAAACATGGACTCAGAATTATGGTTGGTGACACTGAACTCAAATCATGGGAGAAAATGGGGGAGGCCTTCTCTGAGATTTTCCCAAATACTGTCTCAGTAAATTTTAAAAATTTACACAGAGGATGGGTGGATGTCAGGTTCATGACCACGGAGGAAGCAGCAGACACAGCAAAAACCAAATTCTCCATAAAAATTAACAATGAAGATCGCATTATCTGAATGGTATGCACATGATGGAATGAGGCAAATGGCATGTTCAACATATTCAACTGACTCCTGAGAACCATGCACCGAGACATCCTTGAGGACAAGCTCCACGTGGGCCTAGAAAGTTACAGTGAAATTAAACAATTTGAATTTAAAAATCCCCCTCTTGCCCCACCTATGCACAGGGAAGGCAATAGCCATTATTGAACCTGACCAAGACATGGCAGAAGATATCACCATCATTCCATGCATGGCGACCATCAATCTCCCTGACAGCAGTATATCTCACCCCTTCCACATTACACCAGAACACACTCCGCCCATCTGCGGCTTCTGCTCAGCTCTAGGCCACAAAGACCACGCGTGCCCCATCAAATGAGGGGTGGAAGCACCGGAATCTTGTGAAGATGATATGGATTAAACAAGCCCAACCTTTGGTAAAATGAAAGACACTACTTACGCCTTCCACTGGGGCAAAAGAGCCGAAATTACTTGAGTAAAACCCATTTTGCACAAGGATCGCCATTGTGCACAGGCCGCCTGCAAGCAGGCCATGAGTTCTGCTGAAACCCAAGCCCAAACCAAGATTTCCCTGGACCAAATCCAATCAGATGCCACAGCAGTGCGGCGAAATAACCTTTCAGACCCCCCACACAAAATTCAACAAAACCAAAGCAAAATTTTCAAACACAACCAATCAGACGCCTCCAATTATACTGAAGCAGAACCACCTAGCACCACTGTGGATCCTCCTAGCCAATCACATGCATCCAACAACAACGTGGTCCATGAGTATAATATGGAAGATCATCCCAGCCAATCACAAGGTAACAATGCTCCTGCACAAAACCCAGTTGCCCCAACACCTGGCTTCTACACATCTAGCCCACAGGTAAGTAGCAGAAAATTTTATGCTGGTGGGGCACAACACAACCAACCCCAGAGCCAAACTTCTCAGAGTGATCTGAGCCCAAAGAAACTAAACAAGACTGATGCTATGAACACCAAGCAACATGTCAGAACCATCCCATCTGATCAGCCCCAAACTCATAGTATGACCCACACTGCTAAGGAATGGGGTGACCCCAGTGGGTCACCTCAACGTTCCTAATGTGCAGGTTACCGCAATCACCATAGGGACGCTCAACATCGCGGGAGCCAAAGCCCCCATGTCCTGGGCCAAAAAAATGGTTTTCCTGTGCAACATCCCCGTGGACATCTTGGTCATCCAAGAACCCCACTGTCTACCAGGGGAGGAGGAGTCATGGTCAACCATGCTCCTCCCGGCTAAATCCTTTTGGATGTACCACTGTGGGGTGGTAATTAAAGCCAACTGTAACCCCCCAATTAATATCTGAAGCACATACTCCCTCCTGGAGGGATGGCTACTCCTAATGGACGTTGAGTGGAATGGAGAAAATTTCGCCATGGTGTGCGTTTATGCCCCAAATGATCCAAACAACTGCCAAATTTTTTTCTCTGATATCCTCTCAATCCCCTTAGCTGAGACAACATTTTTCGCGGGAGATTTAACTGCTGGCTTAATCCCATAACTGACCGTTGGCCCAAAACAAAGGCCATACCCCGTGGCCACATGGAGCTTTGCATACTAAAGGCAACGCTGGGCCTGTATGACACCATCACCAAACAGGCCACCATGCTGGCCAACATGACAAGGCCCCACTACAATAAAAACCAACTGGTCTCAATGACCCAGATTGACCTGATGCTCACCCCCGTAGACTTCTGTCACCATGTATCAAACTTTACAACTACAATTATCCCCCTCTCTGACCACCAAATGGTTTCAATAAAATTATTAACCCATGGCAAAATAACAGAAGCCACCGACCTGGCACAAGGTTCATCCGAGCACCATCCACCTTCCAGAGCTTAAACTTTGGATTGAGAAAGTGATAATAACACAAACAAAAAATCAACCACCTACAGGGAACCCTATTGCTGAGTGGGAATTTTTTAAGACTAGAGTAACCAAGAAAGCCTGCCACTTGAACTCCAGAAAGCTGACCACAACATCCGCGACAATCAATAAGGCTATCAGACAGCTCCAACACCTATAAAAAACACACCCTGTGAGGGATACAGCCCTCAATGGAGGCGCCTGTGGTTCCAAACATCTGCACAGGTCAACTCCCTCTTCATAAAACATCAACACTATATCAAAGTATGGCACAAATCAAAATACATTCGTTCTGGCAAAACCCACACAGCCCAATTTTTCCGCCGCTTTAGACCAATCTCAATCTCAGCAACCTGAACACAGGTCCATCGATCAGATGACACACTGGCATCCACACCATCCAAAATATTGACAAATTACAACAGTTTAACCCAGACCTGCACATGGCGGATTTTGTGGCACCTACCAAAATGAAAAATTTTCCATCATCTGCTAATATTAACAATATAGCTGATAAATCAGAACCTGCTGAACCCATCACTAGAGAGGAGCTATGTGAGGTAATAAAATCAACTCCGCGCCACAAGTGTCCTGGGCCTGACGGCCTCCCATATGAATTTTACAAAAAATATTTTGACCACATCGCACCAGTACTACTAGCAACTATGAACAAGTGCCTAGAGGACACAGCCCTTCTACCTGGCGGCCAAGATGCATACGTGGTCACACTCTAAAAAAAGGAGACCAGGCAGACCTAAACAATTGGCGTCCAATTTCTCTCACCAACACTGATACTAAAATACTAACAAAAATTAGCTAAGCGTCTGGGATGCATTGCACAGACAGACCTCTCCCCCACCAGATTGGCTTCACCTCCAATTGCTCGATTTGGGATAACATTCACACCATAGCCAACATCTGCCAAGCTAACCCCACAGGCGTCCTTACTTTCCTGGACCAAAAGAAAGCATACGACCAAGTGCACTGGAGATACCTAGAACAATGTCTGAAGGCTTTCAAACTACCACCCTACTTTATGAACTGGGCGCTCCTCCTAACGCGCTCAGCCAGGTTTGCAATCAGAGGCCCAGGCTTCCTAACTGGCACCATCACCCCACAAAGGGGCCTCAAACAAGGTGACCCGCTTAGCCCCCTACTATACAATTTCAGCCTTAAAACCTCTCCTCGGCATAGTAAACTCCAAGCTATCTGGAATCAAATTGGAAGGACAACTACCAAACAAAATGCTCGCCTTTGCTGATGACTGTGTCGTTGGCATCTCAGGCAATAGGGATGCCAGAGCAATTAAACGCATTATACACCAATATGAGTCAGTAAGTAACGCCAAGCTGAACAAACAGAAAACAGAGGTAATTGTAATGGGCAAATTCAAAGCAAATTGGACCTCCCCTCCCACAACTGACCAAAATCAAACCACCGCACATCCTACCACAGGACATAGACCTACCTCAATAAAACCTCTATGTCTACCCTTTGCACCCCACCCCGCCACAAACCCAGTCCGTCATCTGGGAATATGGCTTGAGGCTGGCGGATATGCACTTGATACCATTGAAACCAAAATTTTGGACAACATCACAAAAAGAATGACAAGCATGCGGAGGAATAAGGCCAGTTTAGCCGGAAGGGTTATGTTGGCAACTCCCTGATCTTGTCAAAGCTATGGTTTGCTGCTCATGCAGTTCCTTTTTCCACAAGCTTTACCAACGCAGTCTACAAGCTCCTGCAGAACTGGCTATGGTCTGGATACCGCGCACCAGTCAGCCTGGAGACCATGTATGGCCCCGGAGGAAAGGCGGGATGGGGCTGCTCAACTTCAAGGAATGAGCAACGCAAATATTTGGCTCCTGGATAGCTATGACAACGTCCCTCAGCCCGCCATCCCCCCACTGGGCCAAGGCATCCCAAACTAACTTCACAAGGGCACTATATCTGAGGTGCCCATCCAACCCTATAACACTGATGAAGTACCTAGAAACACATCCAACAGCCACAGGATCGCATAACACTGACCACTACTTCAAACGCGTCCTGTACACCCTAAGACAAGGGGATTGGAGTTTCTCCTATGCACAACAACCCGAAGACACTAACCCTCCAATAGAATACATGTGACTCCACAGAGGACAAACTGTGACCAACGCACCCGCCCCACTGCCACCTTTCCCTCTATCCTAATTGACTATCTAGATTACCAAGACATCCCATATGTCCTGCGCACCCAACAGAAGGTGTGGGAACTCGTCACTTGCCCCCTCTTATCCCCACAAGTGAGCTCCACAGTGTGGCGCTACATGCGTCGCACATTTAGAACAGCTTACCGCACCTTCTCAATGTTCAAGTCATGCGCCATCTGCAGCAGACACAACACGCTGGCCCACCACCTGGAAGAGTGCCCGCCGTCCAAGATTATCTGGGACAACATGATTCACTTAATCCAACAAACACCATCAGCTGAATTCTGACTATCCCGCGATATCCTAGCACTCAACACAATCTCACCTATCCCCCAGATTCAAAGGGCTTTAATTGTGAGTATTGCAATATGTTCCATTCACACAATTGCCCTCGATGCATTCAACGGGATCTTCCACAATCTCAACCAAGCTATCGTCAGGTTCCACAGCCACTTGGCTGACCACTTTACAAGACTGGATATTCGGATCAATGAAACAAAAATGGAAGAAACATATGGGCAACTGGCTCCCAATCTTGTCCTTCAATGTGACACCAAAAACCTCACAGTCTCTATAGGCGGTACACCCTGCTAGCCCTTGAGCTGTCAAGTCTCTCAAGGCCATAGTCACCCGCAACCCGTGGCTACTAGCCACACCTAAGTGTACCATGTCTTGTCCTGCCCTCTTGGTTCCATAGCTTAGTGTGCCCCCCTTTTTTACTTCCTTTCCCACATATCAGATGTGTCAGTATCCTGGTTGGCCATCCTCGAATAAATAAAAAAAACATGCTTATAAATAATTAACTCCTGCTTCTCTGATTAGAAGATAGCTCGTAAGATATGTCTCAATATGCCAAGTGCCTTATAGTACTCTTACCATTCTGAAGATCACAGGGCATAAAACAATTTATATTGACTTTTAGGTATCTTCTCAAAAATTACTTCTTCATTAATCAAGTTCTTCTTCCACATGCAAGCTATATCAAGCTCTGTATTCCTACTTAGGTTTCTTTTGAAACACCCATGATACAAACTGGAACTATGACAATGGTTTAAACAGACAATGAGATATAAGACAAGATATGTAACATACTAAGATAAAAAGATGATTTTAGTGATATATAGATATTATTATTTGGACAGGAGCTAGTATTTATAAACTTTCAAAGGCGTCTCCTGACAATACTTTATTTATTAAATAAGATCACTCATACCATGCCAATCCTCTGATAGTTATGGCAACAGATATGAAAGTTGATAAAGTCAGTTTGGCTTGAAATTGGTTTAGTAATAATAACAAATGCTTTAGCCTAATTTCAGGAAGAAAAAGGGTTAAATAAATAAGATGACTTTTGTACAACATTGGAACAAAGAAAATTCCAATTTTCTTCAATATCATCCCATTCAGAGCTACTTCATACTTAGGAAAAAAAATAAAAATGAGGAAAAAGAATTATGAATATGATACTTGATGTCCTTTAGATGGACGTCGGCAGGCCTTTTAAATAAGGCTAGGTACGCCTTATCTAGTATATTATACTTAAGTGAGTATTATATGATTTTGTATGTCTTTAAGAGTGCCCCCTTCATTTGGATTAGGGGTGTTTCCTTTACCATCCAAGAAGGGGCCAAGAAGGCTGGCGGCCCCCCTCATCTCTCAGGGCGACCTCACGCATGTGATTAACTAGTGGTGGGTCACCGCTTACCCTTTAAGGAACCGCACCCATTCCAGCATTAACTTCAAATGAATTATAAAAATCAAGGGGATTTGTGCTGAGTTATCAGAGAGTCAGCAATCTCATAGGACAAGTGGTTCAAATAAGTCAATGGCCACAAGGCTTCAACATTAAGGCAAGATAGCCCCAAACAGTAGGCAACAAAGCCCAATGGGCACATACTTTCTGCAAACAAAAGCATTTAGTGTCAAGTCATTGGCAAACCTCGCCAATGGCATTGGGTTATCAGAAATGCTGCTACAAGTTTGAAACCCCCACCGGAAGCATTGAAAAACATCTGACATTTCTCACTTGGCCAAAAGGACGTTGGAGCGACCAGGAGTGAGAGAGTTGGCTGTCCTAAACCCTTCTCTGACCTCATGGAACCGCCCCTATGTGGGGTGGCCTTGGGATGTTCCTGCTGTCCGTTGAGTGAGAAGCCATTGCTCCAGTCATCAAAACCAAAGAAATTTGCAAATTGGGCACCTGTAGACAAACTGACAGTGACTTGGACCACCAATGATAATTTCAAAATTTATAAATTTATTTGAGATACACCAACCAGGAGATAGACAATAACAACCCTCATTGAGAAAAAGAATCAAACAAATAGAACAACAAAGACAAAGAAAAACCTCTAGACCAGGCGGGAAGTGGAATACCACTAACCCATCATGGCAGAGGGGGAGGGGGGTCAGGCAGCTCTGCTAAAGGCTTGTTGCTTGTGTCAGAATCACAAAGGTTGTAGTAGCGGTCAAAAGCGAAGAGCCAGGGCGTTGAGGCACCAGCATGGTGGGGTTGGAGGATGTTGAAATATTTTTTACTTACCTCACAATCAGCCTAGAAGAAAATTCAACTAATTCTGCAACATGATGTTCATCTTGAAGGCGGGCATCTGGGAGTTGGGCCAAATTGGTACTATCTTGCTAGGTGATTTTAGCAGATGGGTTGAATGCTGCTAGTTTTGCAACAAGTAAGGCAGCATCATTGGCATCATCTTTCAAATTTTTTGATTTCGTCCTGTGCTGCTTTGGGTAAATCAGGGGTGGAAGTTGATTGTATCCAGTCCTTCATGCAATCAAGCAACTGATTGGGCCACTGCTTTGTGGAGGAGGTAGCAATGGGGTGAGGCCACTGCTGCTAAGGAAAGCTGGTGGTCACTTTGGTAGGTGACGGCATTGGATTTAGGATATAAGCGTTTGGGTGAGAGGGTTTTGCTAAAATCCATATTATAAGAGTTCATCCCATTCATAATCATATGGGCTGAGATTTTCACCATATTCCTCATTTGTGAAGATTTTACCTGATTTGTCAACCCCATCCAATAGGTCACAAGGATTTTGGTTCATGAGAATGTTGGAGGCTGAAATTGTGTAGGTGGTGGTAGGTAAATGGGTGGATGCTTGGGTATATATGGTAGTCCAAGACTTACTATGATTGGCTGGTTTGAATTCAGATACGTGAATGTGGTCAGATAATTTAGTGGGTGCAGATTTCCTACTCTGGCCATTGAGAAAGAACGTTGGGTGGGAGTGGTTAACAAAACGCCCCATTCAGATTCCGCTGAAAAGGGTTCAGAAGCTGCATCAGAGGAAGTGGCTTGAGGCAGGATTTTTTTAAATGGTGTAGCAACTTTTGCAATTTGCTACATTTAGGGCTCTGCTAGCGTGACAGGCCAAACAGTATGTAGACTGCTGGCCCTTGCTCTTTGCCTTCAGTGCACACCTTTCACTACAGGTCCACAGGCAACTCCCCAATCCAGCTATAGCTCAACTTCACCTTAGCAGATTAGCCTCTTGGTGTGCATTGGTGGTTCTTTCCCCCCTTCCTGGGCGGCCTGACCCCTTGCTTCTCCACCCTCATCGTTAATCCCCACTTGTACATCGCTGGCTCTATTGACTGAGCAAATCCTTGTGGTAATTCTGTATATTTAGCTTGAGAGTTGGTAGTGCCAACCACTCATAGGTGCATTAACCCAGCACCTAACCTTGAGGACCTTTTAACCCACATTTAAACGTCAAGTGTCACAACAACTCTTATAACACAGATAAAAGTAGGTAAAGGAAGGTATTTTATTTTAATAAAAAGCCAACCCATAAATAGGGTGGCCAAAATTTGAATATTATGATAATAATGGTGTATAATTATCACAAGGGAATATAAAGGGAAAAAGGGGTGTGGAGTTGTGAATTGATCTAGGTTGCATCAGTGGCAGTTGGTTTACTAAAAAGGCTATATCATATGGCATTCATCTGCTTATAAGTATATGATTACATTCATTAGATATAGTTTATATATCAAATGTGAGGCAGCATTTTGATGTGGATTAATTTAACCTTAAGTGAACTTGCTTCACTCCTGCTCACCTCCTAAAGTAGTCTCAGATTGAAAATCAATCAACTTGTTGATTTAAAGCTTTTCTGGTTTCATCAATTCAGCAATAATTCGATTATTAATTTTGTAATCCAATTTAATAAACACATTGTGTGATAAATTCGCATCAATAATTACAATTCACTCGCCATTATTGGCGTCTCAATAAAGTAAAATAAACAACCTTATACCAATTAGAATTGATTATGCTCTTCAGACAACCTATCAACATTGTAAGCATAAATCCTACAAAATCAAAGCATCTGAGACTATAACCTGGGTTAGAAAGATCTAATCTTTGACTCAACCCTGAGGTTAATGCTGAGCTTAATCCTTAGCCAAGGCTGACCACAACTAGGAATGAAATTCAAACAAATGGTTAAATCCAAAACAGAGGTGACAAATTAGGCGGCCTTTATCAACATGAGCTTAAAAGAAATGCTCTGGTGCCACTGCAATATGAGCATGGGGAATTAGTTGGACTATGACAGGATGATGTGGGATTATAATGGCAGTGGCACAAGGTGCAGAAAGGCGCTCTGAATCAGAGGGAACAGTGAAGATGAGGATGGGCTGAGTGCCATAAGATAAAGACCACTATCAACTGTTTATACAATATTTGGGGTGGGAGGTGGGAAAGAAGAGATGGAAATGACACCACCATAGTGTTATCAGAAGTGAGGTTAGTAAAGGTAGTTGGAATGGGAGTGGTTTTGTAAATTAAAGGGAGTCAAAGACGATGCTTCAGTGTTCTCTTCTGTCTGGAAGCCAATATCAAAAAAGCCCTTAAATGGGTGGAAATTGATAAAGCCAGCTGGCACGAATTCAGTGGGGGCAAGTTTGGTTATTGATTTTTCAGCATATGGGAACAAACGCCTGTAGTCAACATGGAAGCAAAATCAAATATTGGAATGTGGGAGGGTTAGATGATGGGGACAAGAAGGGTGGATGCACGCAAGGTGGAGCTCTAAGTCCATTGAGGGGACAAATTTTCCAGAAGAGGTTGGTAGGATGTTTGAGCCCATCTGAATGTTTTGCCTGAAGGTCAGAAAATGCTAGGCAGTGGAGAACCACTGCCCCACACTGGAGCAGCAGGCGACAGAACGAGGAAATCAAGAGGAAAACAGATGTGGCCAGATGGTGGTGGTAAAATAAACTTTTTTAAAGTTTTCTTGAAAGTGAGATCAAGCGGTAAAGAAAAATTTGATAATTCCAAAGTTGGTTCTAATTAAAAACATTTCCCCTCTCGCTCAAAGTTTTTTAGCTTAGGCAAATCTTGAGGGCCCCAATCCTGAGCTTTCTAAGATATTCCCCAAATCAATTGTCTATTTAAACAATAACAAACTGAGGAGATTAATAGTTTATTTCTTAATTTAAAATATAATAAAATTTCTGCACCCAAAATTTAACTTTTTTAATGACTATTTTAAAACCCACCATTCTAATCTCAATTTCCCAGCATCAAAAACCACGGGCCCTGGGGCCATGGCATCCTGGTTTGTTACCAGATCAGTATTTACAATTATGGATAATTATTGCTCACCGGTGAAATCTCTCTCATAAAAATTCAAATGTCATACAATCAGCAGCGCCTCTGGCATTTGGGCTTGCCATTTGGGTATTTTTTCATACAGACGGCAGTCTAGTCTAAACTTCACTTGCCGCTTTAATGGCATAATCAACCATTCATTGTTTCCAGCTATTTCCACCCTCCTCATCAAGATGGACATAGCAGTTTCCATCTCCTACCAGATAAATGTACAGTTGGTGCCCTGCCTTCTGTTAGTTGTCTGGCCTATTGTCAATTTGGTATGCTTTTCGCTGGTGGTTTTATAGGAATATCACCATGGCTGCGCTACCCCAGTGCCTAAACTTTTTACTCAGTTTCCAATCACAGCATCTAATCAGTATCTGAATTGATTCTATGGCTGACGCTGCCCCACGCCCATGTTAGTTTGCTCTAGCACACCTGTTCATAAATCGTTGGAAGACCAGCCTGGAGTAAAAATGATCCAACCCCTTGTACACACCAGTTCTGCTCATGTAACAAAATTTGTAATTTTATCTGAACTTTTTGCAATCTACTATATAGAAGAAATGACCCTATCTTCCAATAAACAAAATTCTGCATACTTTTTAATGCCAATGAAAATTAGTATTGGGACTCACCAAGTGTCTTTTGTGGACTTGGTTAACACGGGGTCAGTAGGTAACTTCATGAGTATGGAGTTGGCTCAGCAGCTCAACCTAGACTTGGACGAAGGGCCAGCAGTGTTAGTTGCATCATCAGCTGCTTAAATCTCCTTTGGAGTACGCCGCCCCATATCTTTATCAGTCTACCAGTTTATTTTCTGTGATCGCTTCTCTGTGATGCCAAACCCTGTGTTCCCAATAATCTTGAAGGATGAGTGGGTTGGTGGTGTCAGCAGCATGTGAGAATCCACCTGGAGACAAACACGCTGTCCTTCTCCAACAATCAGGTGGAGGGCGAGTTTCCATTGCTGGATACCCTTTCTAAAGCTTATGGCTGTAGTTCTGCTACTACCCTCATTTCCCTTATAGACCTTCCGATGGATTTTCTTACTGCCTTGATGGGCTACTGGAGTATTTTTTGATTCGAAGCAGGCTTGTCGCCTTACCCTCATTTGGAATTTGACTTAGGTTTTGGGACAATAGAGAAGGTTATGAACATAAACAGCCCACTTTACCCTCTACAATGGAGGAGGAGGTTGGCCTCAATGCATGGTTAGATGACATGCTCAAGAAGGGTTGATTATTCAAAGAGAATTCCCCTGTTTCCTCTACCATTGACTTTGCTAAGAAGTCGGATGGTTCCCTTCATCATTGCATAGATTATGTTTATCTTAACAATACACAGTTCACGATCCCTACACAAAGCCTTTGGAACAGACAATCATTCAAGCGATTGTCAAGTTATTAATGCTCTCAAAATTGATCTAGTTTATGTCTTTTATCAAATTCGGTTGATGGAAGGTCAGGAATGGCTTTGTTAACATTTAGCGGTTAGGTTGAATCCTCTGAGCTAGTTTCACAGAGAAAACCCACTAAACAATGGACAAGTGATATGAAGATAACTGGTTCTCAATAAATAGTAATAAAGACTTGATAATACGGAGCTGTTGCCTGACAATACCAATTATCAATATAAAAGTTAATGCTAATTCCGTTAACCTTTACCTATTCTCTTCCTATTCAAAAAGACCTCCTTCTTCTCATTCTCGCTTCAACTCTTATTCTGTGGTATTCCTAGTTGGTTTTACCCTTTCTGCTTAGTAATTCACTATTCACTACCAATTTTATGGTTTCATTCTATCATTGAGGCTTTGGCATAATTCCCTCGATTTTCCAAGCCATAATTAATTTGATTGATTTACTTCTCATTGACATACACTATTGCTCCATTTTGAGGCTCACTTAACTCATAAATATGATCTGCCGGATAAGTAACTTATCATCCAGTCATATCAATTTTTTTACATTACCCTCCCTTGAATGGACGATGAGCTCCTATTGCTTGTATGCCCAAAGGAACTTAGCGTGTACTCAGTTGATTATCCAAAAACCCACAGGTTCCTTAATAGTGTAGGCATTGACAACGGTCTTCTCAATTATCTCAAGCGGTCCAATCCATATGCTGGAAAGCTTGTTCCTTCTTCCAAACCCATGTCAGTCATGGAACAGGACAAGATATCTTACCCCAAACTGTGGGAGGCTGCTGCGTCTACATTGATCAGCTGCCTGATCCAGAATCTTCTTAGCTAAACTGGTAAAGTATATTTCTGTTTGAAATTTTATCAGAATGTCCAATAAGTTAGTCAAATAGCGCTGGGTCTCTACTTCACCAGTATCCTCCACGCAAGAGTATAGCAATGCCGTCTAAGCTGGATGTCTACCATAATGCAATTGGAAGGGAATTTTCCCTAGTGATAATGATAACTAATTATGTATGCAAAGATAGCAGTGTATAGAAGGGTGCTCTATTCAGAGGGCTGATCCTTTATAAGCTTGCAGAGAATATTTATCAGTGTTCCATTGACACATTCCACCATTCCATTAGATTTAAGGTTTAGTTTCTAGTCAAGGCTCCACAGATTGCCATCAGTTTGTTCAACTTGTGCAGGATATGCGACATGAAATTGGTTCTGTTGTCCAATAGGATAAATTGCAGATAATCATATTGCTGTATGACACACTCCATAATGAACTTTGAAGTGGTGAAAGCCTCTAAATCATTGATTGCTCTTGCTTCCCCCCATCTTGTCAGATGATCAATGGCTACTATTATATTCACTTATAGCAGTTCGTTCCTGTTGGAAGAGGTCCAACTATATCCAGAGAAAAAGTATGCCATGCGAAGTGAAGCTTAACCATCTGGTAGGTGGTCTTCTTGCGGAATAGTTTCTCCACTTGGCACTGGTGACAACAAGCAACCATCTCAAGCAAATCATAATGCATACTCTCCTTATAATAACAGGACCGCAAAAAGTCCAGCATTTTCTGCAACCCTCCATGATTTAGCGCTCTAAGAGCATCCATGATAATTGCTGGTCTAGCAGAAGTTTTGGAAAACTCAGCGTTAATTCTCCAATTCAATTATATAGTTTACCATTGCACAAAAAGGTGTCCTGTCGCAACCCATCCAGCACTTTGATTACCTGAGGTGACTCATCGTGATATTTTCCCAAAATCATCTTCTCTTACATTAAGTCTGCCAAATTTGCTGTAATGGCGACCATTGATAATCACGAGAGACAGTCTTCATATTGATGTTTCTCCCCCAGCTGGTGTAATATCTCAAAGTCATATGCTTTGAGCTTCGAGGTTCAACACGTGAGCTTATCTTTCAGGATCACGGAGATTCAGCAGCCAATGCTAGGATGCATGATCTGTTACCACATTGAATTTCACCCTGTGGAGATATGCCTGGAACTGTTTATATGCATATATCACGGTTAAGAACTCCCACTCAGTCACAGTGTAAATCCGTTTATGACAGTTTAAGCTTTGGTTACAAAAGGTGACAGGGTGCTCTACGCCGACTTTATCCTTCTGAGATAATACTACCCTACTGTGGAAAGTGAAGTATCCATTTGCACATTATATTTCTTTCAAAAATTAGGATATTAAAACACTGGCGCGCTCACCAATGAAGACTGCAATACATCAAAAGCGTTTTGGCATTGTTAAGTATAGTCAAAGGTGGCATTTTTCTTCATTAACTCACAGAGCTGTTCCCCAATACAACTGAAGATAGAATGAAGCGCTGGTAGTAACCGTCCATCCCCAAAAACAATTGAATATCTCTTTTATAGCCTGGATGAGTCATCTTACTAATAGCTTCCACCTTCGCCAGCTGAGGTTTAAGCCCTTTTGAGTCTACCACAAACATGAGATATTCCAATTGCTACTTATAAAAAATGACACTTCCAAGGCTTGATCTTGATATTAGCATCAGTAAGTCGGCGGAACACTTGTCCTAAGTGGTCAAGGTGCTCTGTGAAAGTCCATGAGAACATGTTGCTATTGTTGAGGTAGATTAGAACGCAGGGCAGCTTCAAGTCACCCAATATTGTATCCATAGCGTGCTGTAACATAGCCTGGGCGTTGCATAAATCTGTGGCATAAGCTTAGGCTGACACAACCCTTTTGAGGTGATTACTGAGAATTTCTCACGTTCCACCACTGACAACTCAATCTGCTAGTACCCCAAAATCAAGTCCATGGCAGAGAAGTAGTTAGCGCCGCCCAGCTGATCTAAAACGTCATTAATTCGCAGAAGAAGATAAGAATTCTTATTAGTGATGCTATTAAGCTTCTGGAGTCAATGACCACCCGGTTTGTGCCATCTTTTTTCTTAACAATGAGCACTAGCGATGCCACAGACTCTAGATGGCTCTAACATCCCTTGCTCAATCAAATTGTCTACCTCATTTGCGACAACTTCCTCTGCAGCCTTGGAGCGCTGGATAGGCCGTGACCAAATGGGAGGGTGATCTTCCATGTCTACCTGATGCACCACCCCTCGTTCACACCCCAAATTATTGGCATCCAAAGCAAAAATATCTCGTTATTTTTAAATAGGGCCATCGCCCTATAATTTATGTTCCTCCAACAACCAAGCCAGAACTTCCCGCGGAACCATCGCCATTAATCTGAGTGGGGATTTTGCCAGTAGGCTGAGGTCTTCCTAGAACCAAAGTCATGAGTATGGTGAACTTCATCAATAGGGGCCAAGTGTAAATAAGCCACCACCTGGTGCCTTTAGACTGGTATAGCCTTATTCTGCGGGTTTGCTATAAGCTTCTTTATTTCCCCATGCCCTGGTAACATTAACCTGGGAGCCAAATGAGGTTCAAGCCGGGATTGCTGGTAGGGCCATATAATCTGGCCATATAAACTTCAGGGATATCAATCTCAAGCTCTGTACCTAATATGTCTTAATGCCCAGAAAATATGCTTAGCGCACTCGCAGCCAAAACAGAATATCATTATGCTCATAAATTTGATTAGGAAGAGCTCTGGTCCTTCACTTCATCTGTCAAAATTGTACAGAAATCACCCCATTGCTATATGCAATATTAATTTAACTGGAGCAAATTTTCCTTTTTGACTCCGTTGGAGGTAAAAATAGACGGGGATCTGTTGTCTTATAATATAAGGTGTTCCCTCCGCCATAAAGTAACCCGCTGTAAATCACTGCATGAATGTGGCCTTGATCAACATGTAATAGTTTCTATTAGGCAGAATCACCGCCATAGTGGATGCACAACCAAACTTAACCTCAGAGGCAATGCGCTATTTTCGCCCCCAGACGCAGTGCTCTGTGCCCCCACGGTCCCATACACTACTTGTTGTTCCAAATCAGGCTTCAATTGAAGCTTAGTTGCGAGCTTGAAGGATATAATAATGACAGGAGCACCAGTGTCTATAATCGCCCAGATTTTTGTATTTTTTTGCGAAAATACCACAATATGTACACTGCAATTAGAGGAACCGTTGTTGTTTAATTACATGAACATCCAAGGGTTTTGGTTATCCATAAAACTAATAATACTGGCTCCAACATGAGGACACTCCTGGGCAACTTTTTATATTGGAATGGCCACGCTCACCCCCTCTAGGGCTGCAACACTGGTTGAGGGTCTGACATCTATAGTACCATTCCACTCAAGGATTTTCCAAGCATACAGTTTTTGAACATCTTGGCAGAATTCTGAATCTGTATTATTGGGGTCTCCCCTCATTGAAGGACAATATATCGCAGGGGATTTGTTGATATAATAAATCGTCAGGGTGGATACTGGGACTGACACAGTGACTCATGGGAATCTTAAGGGACAATTACTTTTGAATTAGAAAAAGTGAGTGTCCCATCTCTACTCCACTCAATCTTTTCCCGGTTCATTTATGAAACTTGTATTGAATGGACATTCAGTTTTCCCGGACAACTAGCTGCATAATGGCCTCTTTGGCCATATGAGAAACAAGCATCAATAAGCAGCACTCATCTTGGTATCACACCAACAGGGCCAGAGTGGAAATCAAAGGATAGTTTGTAATTTGGCTGATGATGAGCTGGTTGAGACTTATGGAAATGTAAAGGACCCACCATAGCATTAAGTGGATGAGTATCAACCAACGAATTGTACTCATGTCGTTGGTGTCCATTTTATGATGGAAATTTAGTAGTGGTTGCAGGGGCCTTCCGTTCCACATTGGGGGCAATAAATGTAATAGATAGATAGCGTAAACAATTGACAATTTTTAATAGCTCCGCATCATCAGGAAGAACGTTATTCATAGCATTATACAGTTCTTGATTGACTTGACAGCCGCTGTCATCTCTGTGCTCACTTCTTCATTGAAAAAGATATTTTCTCACACCAACACATGAGCTTCAACTGTGATCTGCTCTACAGACTCCACAAAGAACTCGTTCTTTTGAAAATATTAATCAAAAGCTCTGCCTTCTGCCATGCCATTTTCGCCACCCCCCATAACAGGCGGATCACAGTCTCCTACACCTCTTAATAGTTACATTAATAATCTTAAGGTAACAGGTGACATGGTCAGCGCTCTCAACATCCAGAGCAGATAACAACAGCTTAGCTTCTCGATGATTAAAAACCCTTATACCACAAATTCAAATCGCTTAAATAATATGGGTATGTTTACATTGCAGTTAGATGGGGGCAGCTTGTCAATGTAAAATTCTCCACATCCAGAACTATTGATATGTCTACGCTCAGCACAGTATAGCCGCTATGTACTGTCATCCAAGCAGTCAGAAAGCTGGCTGGCTTGGCAACCAACCAGGTGTAGTTGGTGGAATGTCTAATCAGGATGATCTGTTTTACCTTTATTTTCACGGAAAGGAATTCTTTGAGCCTAGAGTAGTGTATCCAAGGCAAGTTAAAGTTCAAAGTATTGAGACAACTCAACAAACGGGAGTAGTACCACATCAAGCAGTATCAGTTGTGCCATTGTTTGGTGAATATAAAAGTTTTTCTAATAATTGATCAATGGGCCGCCTGTAGTAAGCACCACTATTAACTTTTGGAGTTTAGGAGAATCTGCAAAGCTGGTTGCACAGAAAAAAACCCACTAAGCAATGAACGAGCGAAATGAAGATTGTTGGTCCTCAATAAATATTCAAATACTTAATAATAAGGAGCTATTGCTTGACACTATCAATTTATTAAAATTAAACTGACGGCTAATTCTGTTAACCTTTCACTACTCTCTTCCTATTCAAAAGACCTCTCCTTCTCCTTCTCACATCAACTCTTAATTCTTTTGTAATCTAGTCAGTTTTAACCCTTCCGCTTATCAATTATTTGTTTTCTACACTTTTAGGTGTTCTTGTCCTATCATCATGGTTTTGGAAGAATTCCCTCAATTTTTAAACCATATTTACTTAAATTAAAATATTTCTCGTTGACATATTCTATTTCTCCATCTCAAGGCTCACAAAACTCATAAATATTATATGACAGATAAGTGACTTATCATCCAGTCATATTAATTTCTTGACAGTACCCACCTTTAATGGACGATAAGCTCCTATTGCTTGTAAGCCCAAAGGAACTTAGCATGTACTCAGTTGATTATCCAAAAAACCCGCAGGTTCCTTAATAGTGTAGGCATTGACAACAGTCTTCTCAATTATCTCAAATGGTCCAATCCATATGCTGGAAAGCTTGTTTCTTCTTCCAAACCCATGTCAGTCATGGAACAGGACAAGATATCCTACCCCAAACTGCGGGAGGCTGCTGCGTCTACATTGATCAGCTGCCTGATCCAGAATCTTCTTAGCTAAACTGGTAGAATATGTTTCTGTTTGAAATTTTATCAGAATGTCCAATAAGTTAGTCAAATAGCGCTGGGGCTCTACTTCACCAGTATCCTCCACGCAAGAGTATAGCAATGCCGGCTAAGCTGGATGTCTACCATAATGCAATTGGAAGGGAATTTTCCCTAGTGATAATGATAACTAATTATGTATGCAAAGATAGCAGTGTATAGAAGGGTGCTCTATTCAGAGGGCTGATCCTTTATAAGCTTGCAGAGAATATTTACCAATGTTCCATTGACACATTCCACCATTCCATTAGATTCAAGGTTTAGTTTCTAGTCAAGGCTCCACAGATTGCCATCAGTTTGTTCAACTTGTGCAGGATATGTGACATGAAATTGGTTCTGTTGTCCATGAGGATAAATTGTGTGCAGCCATGTCTTTGTATGACGCATCCATAATGAACTTATCAACAGTTACAGAACCTAAATCCCTAATTGATCACACTTCCAACTACTTGGTAAAGTGATCTATGGCTACTAGTATATACTTGGAACGATTTTCACCTAGTGGCAGAGGGCTCACCACATCAAGGGAGACAGTATGCCACATGAAATGGGGCTTAACCAGCTGATAGGTAGTCCTCTTATGAAAAAGGTTTCTCCACATGCCATTGGTGACAACAAGCAACCATCTCAAGCACATCATACTGCATGCTCTCCCAATAGTACAATTGGTCACAAAAACTTTAACGTTTTCTGAACCCACCATGACCTACCGCCCTATGGGCATCCAAGATAATTGTGGGCTGGCAGAGTGTTTTGGGAATCTCAGCGTTGGTTCTCCAATTCGCTTATATAGTTCTTTATTTCGCAAGAAGGTGTCATGGAAAAGCTCATCTAGCACTTTGATCACCTCTGATGGCTCATCATGGTATTTGCCCGTAATCATCTCTTACAATATGTCTGCCAAATCTTCCATAATGGTGAAAGTTGGTAAGCATGAGAGACAGCCCGTATTTCATTGTTTTGCCCCTGGACAGCGTACAATCTCATAGTCATAGGCTTGGAGCTTCATGGCCCATCACGCGAGATGCCCTTCAGTTTCCTACAGATTCTGCAGCCACTGCAAAGATGCATGATCTGTGACCACTTTAAAATTAACCCCATGAACTATACCAAGAACTGTTTATATGCATATATCACTGCTAAGCACTCCCACTCGGTCATAGTATAATTTAGGCTATGAAAATTTAGTCTGTAGGTACAAAATATGACAGGGTGCTTCACACCATCATCATACTTCTGGGATAGTACTGCCCCTACAACAAAAAGTGAAGCGTCCATTTTGACAGGAAATTCTTATTTGAAATTAGGGTATTGTAAAACTGACATGCTAGCCAAAGCAGTTCACAAGACATTAAAACTGATTTGACAACGTTCAGTCTAATCAAAGGTGGTATTTTTCTTTAATAACTCGAAGAGCAAATCCTCAATACAGCTGAAGTTAGGGATGAACCGCCATTAGTAACTGATTATTCATAAGAACACCCGGATATCTCTTTTATTAGCTGGCCAGGTCATCCTAAATATAGCTTCCTTATTGGCTGGCTGAGGAATAAAACCTTTTGAGTCCACCACAAACCTGAAGTATTCCAATTGCTTCTTAAAAAGTGGCATTTCCAAGGCTTGATTTGATATTAGCATCAGTAAGTCGGCGGAACACTTGTTCTAAGTATTTTAGATGCTCCATGAACATCCACAATACTACATTGTTATTGTCAAGCTAGACTAGAATGCAGGACAGCTTTATGTCATAAGATGGTGTCCATAGCCCGCTGAAACATAACTGGGGTATTTCACAAACATGTGGCATATATGTAGGCTGAAACAACCCCTCTGAAGTGATTATAGTGAGCTTCATATGTTCCGCCACTGGCAACTCAATTTGCCAGTACCCTAATATCAAATCCATAGCGGAAAAATAGTTGGCACCGCCCAACTAAACTAGAGCGTCGTCAATTTGCAGAAGCAGGCACAAATCTTTAATTGTGATACTATTAAGCTTCTGCTAGTCAATTACCACTCAGTTAGTGCCATCCTTTTTTTGACAATTAGCACTGGAAACGCCCAGGGAATCTTCAATAGCACTAACATCCTTGTTCAATCAGTTTGTCCACCTCCTCAGATACAACTTCTTCCACATCTCTTGAGTGTTGAATAGGCCAGGACCAGATGGGAGGGTAATCTCCTGTATCCAACTGATGCACAACTCTGTGCACATCCCAAAAAGTGGTCATTGGATGCAAAATTTCCTCAGTTAATTTCAAACAGCTCCATAAAGCTTTTTTTCTGCTCCTCCGACAGCCCGGCATATACCTCATGCAGAACAATGGACATTACGTTGGATGAGGTTCTTACAGCTAGGCCGAGGTCCTCTCAAAACCTAGAATTGTGAATATGGTGCATCTTGATGAATTGGTGTCAGGTGTAAATAGCCACCACCTGGTGGCTATAAACTTTCATAGACTCCTTCTGCAGGTTAGCTATCAACACCTTTCCTTCCCTCTTCCATGGTAACAGAAGCCCAGGAGCCGCCTGGAGTTCTAGCTGCAATTGCTGGTATGAACTAAAATTTCCCCATATAGCTCTTCAGGGATATCTATCTCAAGCTCCATCCTTATTATGACCTGATGCCCAGAAGTATGATTAAAGCAAATACAGCGGTAGCAGAATACCATTGTAATTGTTAATCTGGTTAAGAAGTTCTTGGGTCCTCACTTCATCCGCCAATATCAGAACAGGAATTACACCATTGCTATACTCAGAATTAATTCGACTGGAGCGAATTTTGTCCTTTTTGACTCCATTGGAGGTAAAAATAGATGGGGATCTGTTGTCCCAGAATATGAGGTGTTCTCTCTGCTATAAAATAACCCGTTGTAAATCACTGCATGAATGTGGGCTTGATCAACATTTCATAGTTATTTTTAGGCAGAACCACCGCCAGAGTGGATGCAAAAACAAACTGATAATCAGAGGCAATGCGCTATTTTCGCCCTACAACACAGTGCTCTGTGCCCCCACGGTTCCATACACTGCTTGATGTTCCCATTATGCTTCAGAGAATGCTTAGCCACAAGCTTGGTGGATATTATATCTGAAGGAGCGCCAGTATCTATAATCGCCTAGATTTTTGTATTCTGAACAAAAATTAGGCATTATGTACACTCCAAATAAAAGGAACCGTCGGTGTTTATCACATGAACATCCAAGGGTTTTTGGTTATTTAAAAATGATAATTTTAGCTCCAACATGAGGATACTCCTGAGAAATTTACTCTACTGGAATCGCCACGTTCAGCCCTTCTAGGGTTGCAACATTTGGTGAAGGTCTGGCATTGACTGTATCATTCCTCTCAAGGAATTGTTAATAGTACAGTTTTTGAACGTCTTGGCAGACTTTGAGTCTGCATTATTTGGGTCTCTACCTCAGTTTAAGGCCGAGATATTATAGGGGATTTGTTAGTATAGAAATTCATTGGGGTTAGTACTGAGACTGATACACAGTGGCTTGTTGGAATCATCAGGGGCAGATAAGTTTGAATTAGTGGAAGTAGAGCGTCCTGTCTCTACTCCGCTCAACTTTTTATCCTGGTCAATCAGGGCGGCCATTACTTCATAACATGAGGGTCGCCAGGGCAACTAGCTGTATAATGGCCTATTTGGCGCAAAAAACAAGCAATCATGAATGGCTCTCGTCTCTATATCACCCCCAAAGGTCCATATTAGAATTCAATGATAAATTGTAACTTAGCTGAGGATGAGCCGATTTTTTCATAAGGAGAACAAGGACACGTCCAAGTGTTAAATGGTCGAGTATTACACAGCAGATTATAACTGAGTCACTGTCGTTCATTTTCTGAGGTGGATTACTAGTAGCCACAGAGGTTTTACATTCTAAGTTGGGAGCGCTAAAAGTGGCAGATAGATGACATAAATAATCGATAATTCTAATTAGGGGTACATCTTTCTGCAAGACTGCTTCCATAGTATTATAGTGTTTATGGTACAGCTTAACCGCAGTGGTCATTGCAACCTCCATGTCGCCCTCAAATAACATCCCTGCTCCTATTAACATATGTGCTTCAGCATTGTATTGGTCAGCAAACTCTGTGAGCGTCTCGTTCCACTAAACCAATAGTAAAACTCAACGTTTTGTTGTGACGTCTTTGCTACGCTGCCAAATAACCTCAGCACTGTTTCCTTCACCTTTTGATAGGTACTGAGTGTTTGTGGTGTAGCATATGCCTTGGTCAGCGCTTCTGACATCCAAGGCAGAAATAAAAACTTGGCCTTAAGATGATCTGAAGCCCCTTTCTACTGAAAATTTGAACCGCTTGAGAAACCTTGTAGGTTTTTGTCACGGTTAAATGGAGCAGTTTGTCAATGCAGACCTCCTCATTCCTAGCAACACTATCCAATCTACACTTTGAAAAGTGTAGTTGCTCTGTAGTTCATCCAAGTGGTCAGCAAGTTGGATGGCATGGCAACTAACCAATTGCAAATGTTGGAAGGCTTTGTAAAGCTGATCCGTCATACCCTTATTTTCTTGAAAAATTATTTTCCTCATCTGGAGTAAAGTATCCAAAACAAGAATTAGTTCCAGATATTGTGATAATCAATGAACTGGGGAAGTACCCCATCAAATGGAGCCTGTTGCGCCATTATCTGGAGAATAAGAAACTTTTTGGCGTGTTGATCAATGGCCCCCCTGCAGTGAGCACCACTGTTATAGATTTGGCGATATATTTGAGATACGCTGTAGGAGTTGCACAGGGTTGAGCCCACTGAACAACAAACAAACAATATAAAGATCGTTGGTCCACTAATAAAACTTAATAATCTTTATTTAATAGGAGAATATTGTCTAATCACACTACTCTATTTATATAATGCTACCAGAAGACTCTTTCTGCATGGACTTCCTTCTTCCCATAATTCAATCTCCTTCTCTTTACTCTTCCAAACAGACCCCCTTTGTTTCTTCCCATCTCACTCATATCCTCATTGCTTGGGCCAATTCTGATCCTTCTGCTTAGCTATTAATCATTTGGCCGACTTTTCTTTTGTCACCTCATCATTGAGGCTCTGATGGAATTCACTCTATTCTCCGAATTGGCTATTCATGTTTGAATTCCCCTCCAGCAATTAAGATACAATCCGCTGAGTTAGTTAGGACTTATTGGCCAATCATACCAATTTCTCAACAGACTGCTTCACTAACTTCTCACTGTTCACTCCGTGCTCTTTCACTAACACCTCCAAAGAAACTGCCCGTCCTTTTGTGCGCCATGTGTTTTCAATGTTTAATCTCCCACAGGAAATTATAAGCAACCATGGGGCCCAATTTATGGTGCAGTTTTGGAATGAGCTCTTGGCAATCTTGAAGGATATGCTCTGACACTTTACCGTGTACCATCCGCAGTTGGATGGTAAAACTGAACGATTTAATCAGATTTTGGAGCAGTACCTTTGATGCTACGCTTCAAATGCTCAAGATACCTGGGCGAATGGCTTACCCCTCGCCCAGTTTACATACAATAATGAAACGCATGTGTTCACTGGCTTCTCCACTTATAAAACAACCTTGGGGTATAATCCCACATTCTCAGTTGGCCCATGGCTTCGTCCAGAGGTACCAGCTGCAGATTACCAAGATCAGCATATTTGTGACACACAGTTCTAAGTTTGGGAGCATAAAACTCAAGCAATAAGCAATTACAAATGGTTTACAGATCAGATGTGACTCTCAGCCAAATAGATAAAGGTGGGACATACAAATGCTTGACACATGCCATTTTCATATGCAGATGCCCATGCATAAGTTTGCCAGTAAAAGATCAGGTCCCCCCATTCGGTGGAAGAAGACTTTATGGGAATGGCGCCTTCCATCTGATGTTGCCACCCCACTGGAAGCAACATCCAGTGTTTCATGTCTCTCAGCTTTCCCCATTCAAGGAAGCAATTCCAAAAGGACTCAGAGCCCATTGTAATTGAGGGTGAAGAGGAAGCTGAGGTTGAGGTCACCTTGGCCTCCTGATAATCACGCAGGTCAATCCAGTATTTAGTTGTGTGGAAAGACTTTAAAGCCTATGAGAGTAGCTGGATTAGTGCACAGGACTGCATTAATTGCTCAGAGATCGTCGAGGCTTTCCATGCTAGAAAACAGATGTTCCCCGCCCTACCCCCAAAATCGATATTCTAAAGGCGATTAATTGCCTAAGGATTAAAAGAATGTGGCCCTTTCTCAATTACCCTGTGGTAGCGCCCCTCCTTTGGAAAAAGGGAAGGGTAATGTAAGTCTGGGGGAGCGCCCCCTTCATTTGGATCAGGGGATGTTCCCTTTCCCATCCAATAAGGGGCCAAGAACGCTGGAGGCCCCCATCATCTCCCAGGGTGACCAAGCTCATGTGGTTGACAAGTGGTGGGTCATCACTCACCTTTTTAGGACCCCACCTCCCATTACAGTAAATAACTTCAAATTTTTTGATTTTAAAAATCAATGTGATTTGTGCCGAGATATTAGAAAGGCAAAATTACATGGGACAAATGGTTCAAAATAAAGTAAATGGCCACAAGCCTTCAACATTGAGGCAAGTAGCCCCAAACAGTTGCCAACAAAGCCCAATGGGCGCATACTTGCAACGGATAAAGCTTTTAGTGTTGAATCTTAAGCAAAGCTTTCCAATGGCCTAGGGTTATTGTGAAATGCTTCTACAAGTTCAAAACCCCCATCAGAATCATCTAAATCATGTCTGACATTTCTTGCTTGGCCAAACAGATCTGGAGTGATTAGATGTGGGCAGATTGGATGTCTCAAACCTGTTACTGGCCTCATAGGGCTGCCTTTATGTGGGTGGCCTTGTGATGTTTTTACTGCCTGTTGAGTGAGATGACATCATTCAAGTCATTAAGACTTGAGAAAATTGGCAATTAAGGCACTCATAGATGAACCAACAGCAACTCGGCCCACCCCTGCTTTTTCAAAGTCAGTTCCCTTTTTAAGTTCGTTTTCCCCCTTCTCACTTAAAGTTCACCACGTTAAGCAAATCTTGAAGGCCCAATCATGAGGTTTTATAAGATATCCCCAATTAACTGTCTAAAAAAGTAGTCTTAACAACATCGATGAATCCCCCCTCGGGTTGGGACCATCTAGTACTAAAAAAGTAGTCTTAACACACTAAGGAATCTGATTGTTGGTTTCCAAATTTAAACTCAATATAATTTCCGCACCCCATATTCAATCTTTTTTATATGGCGCTTCTCAAACCCCCCATTCTAATCTCATTTTTACAAGCACCAAAAACCACGGTCCCTGGAGCTGTGACAGCCTGGTTCGTTGCTAGGTTAGTATTTACAATTATGGCCTATTAGCGCTCGCTGGTGGAAATTTTATCACAGCACAATCTAACGTCACTCATCAGTAGCGCCTCTGCATTTGAGCTTACCATTTGGGTGTTTTTTCACCCAGACTGGCAGGCCAGAGTTAAACTTTACTTGACGCTTTCATGACAGATTTCATCCAATAATGTCTATGATTTTGCCTCAGTACATAATATTTGATTTATTGCGGGGAAGGCCGACCATAGGACAGACACTTCCAAATATGACTCAGAAGAGACAAAACTTAGTACCAGGGAGGCACCCCAGAGAAGCGATGCTATCTCTTGTTGCCAGCGGAAAGGCCACTTATGGGGAGGGGGAGGGAACGTGTGAAGGGGCCGTAGCCACAATTGAACACGTGTGGAGAAAGGAAACTGGTTTGATGAACCAGACTGGGAACCAGGAGGAAACCAGCTGTCGGCGACGCAGTGGGAGGTATCCAAATACCCACGCTTGAAAGTGGTCCACCAAATGAGACCGGAATCTGTGGACAGCTTCTGGGAGGGTGGGGGTGGATCCTGAGATGGCATCTAAAACAATCGTGTGGATGGTCCACATGGCGATTGCAACCACCAAAACATGGAGGGAGGGTGGAAGGGAGGAGGCCATTGATAGAGCAAACATATCTCTTGACAGACTGAAGGGATGCGTTTGATCCTGGCCCAGCAGACGTTAAACTTCGCGCCATATCACTTTAGAGGTGGGGCACTTCTCCAGGAGGTGGAACAGCGTTCCATACTGGCCACACATGACACAGGATGAGTGTAAAGCGTTAGAGCGCTCAGCTGTACGATACACCCGCCTCAGGCAGCGCCACACATGGGAGCGGACTTGAGGCTGTAACAGAGGATGGTGTGCGTATTTCCAGATAATTTTTTGGGTCTCAATGGAGTAAGGGATGTCCATCATGTCCAGGTAGTCCACCCTGGATAGGACATGGGGCCGTGTGGGGATCACGCCATCTTGGATGGGTAGCCCCTGTACCTTTTTTGTGAACTGAGGAGAGGGGAGGCCTCTCTGAGCTGTGTGTCCGCTAATACAAATTCTCCACTCAGCGCTCCGCATGGAGAGGAGGATTCTTTTGTAATGGGTTTTAGTCCCATGAGGGCCTGTGGCCGATGGGTGTGAAGCGAGGTATATCAGGGAGTGGGGGTTCAATGGGTTGTTGAGGCCCAAGGCTCAGGAGAAGTTGGAGTGGGCTGCGCGGGACCAGTGTTGGGAGGGGAGCGTAGGAGCGGTGACGGCCACTATCCAGGTAACCAAGATCTTGGCAGCATGGGCTCTGAAGTCGAGCAGACCCATGCCACCATGATGATGAGGGCCAAACATGACCTCTAGCCATACTGGTGAAGGGCGGCCTGACCAAAGCCATCATTGCAGCAGGGCATACAAGGATTTGAAGAAGCTTGGGGAGAAGGGGATGGCGTGGGCTCCAAACCAGACTTTGGAGAGAAGCATAGAGTTGGCTAAAACAACCCTGCCAGTAAGGGAGGTAGGGTGGGCTCTGAGATAGGCGATTCGCTTCATCACATTGTCTAAGATATGGCTCTCCATTACTGCTGACGCGTATCCGCCTGCCTCCATCCACACGCCCAGATGGCGTACCAGTCCTATTGTAGGGCGTGGCACGAAGGGGAGCACTAGTGGGGCGGTGTGTGTTGAGCTGGTAGGGCGAGGACGTGGGCGAGCAGATGGGCCAGGTTGGGAACTAATTGCTGGGGCCCAGCAGTTCTGAGACCGGCCAAGGAGGATGATTTTGGTTTTGGAAGCGTTCAGTGCTGCGTTACTTACCCAGGAATACTCCTGGATGAGAGCTTCAAGCGCGCATGCATCTTGATTATTAGACACCCCAACCACACAATCATCTGCGAACGCCATCATCTTGACTGGGGCTTGGCCTGGCACATGGACCCCAGTGAGTTGGGCATTCACATTTCGCAGTAGTGGGTCAAGGCTGAAGTTGTATAAGAGTGGGCTGAGGGGGTCCCCTTGTTGCAAGCCCCTTTGAGGGCGGAATACTCCCGTTAGGAAGCCAGGGCCACGTACTGCCATTGTTGCAGATTCCGTGAGCAGAATCACCCAGTTGATGAAGCGAGGGCATAAGCGGAATTGATGGAGGCAGGCCCTGAGGTATTCCCAGTTTACTCTATCATAGGCCTTCTGTTGGTCCAAGAATACAAGTGCCCCAGAGGCTGTGGACTGACATGCATTAGCCACAGAGTGCACGTTATCCCAAATTGACCTTCTGGGTATGAAGCCGGATTTCTCTGGGGAGATGGTGGCAGATGCTATAATCCCTAAACAGTTAGCCATAATTTTTGTTAAAATTTTTGTGTCCATGTTGGTTAAAGAAATGGTGCGCCAGTTGGCTAAGTCTAGCTTATCCCCTTTCTTGAAAAGTGTGACAGTAATGGCCTCATGTCCTCCTGGTAGGAGGCGCATATCCAACAGGCCCTAGTTAAGCAAAGCGAGCAGCAGTGGGGATATATATTCTGAAGTATTTTTTGTAGAATTCATATGGGATGCCATCTGGGCCTGGGCATTTCTGGTTAGGTGCACCACGGATGGCTGTCCATAATTTGTTTGGAGAAATTAAATTCATTATTTCTGGGTATTGAGAAATGGTGCGGATGTGGGCTTGGTCAAGAAATTCTGCTACTTTGGCCGGCTGAATTGGATCAGATTAGTATTAATCAGAGTAATACTTCTGTGTTTCGATTACCACTTCAGCTGGCATATCCGTGATGGAATCATCCGATCTTTGCACCTGTGTGCAGGCCACACTCTGGCGTAGTGCAAATTTTTTTTAAAAAAATATGCAGTGCAATTATCACCCTTTGTGATGCGTTTGGCCCTGTATTGAACACAAACCTGATGTTTGTGTTACCTTTTGAGCGCGTTGAGGTGGGTGGCTGCTTCTGCCCACTTCCAGCCCCATGCAGGGCTGTATCCTGTAGTGGGGATATTGGACTCCAGGTGTGCCAATTCTGCAGAGTGCACGAAATGATCGCTGATGTGGCTCATGAGCATCTGGAGGAGAGGTGGCGAGAGTGGCGGATGGTATCCTCTTTGAAGGTTGCCCATGAGGAGATGGGGTCCGTGCAAAATGGTGTTACAAACTCTTTTGCCAAAGTTGCTTCTTCCACCCAAGTGGAAACTCCTAGTGATGTGAGTTTTGGGGGGGGGGAGCTTACTCCAGTGTGGGGCCCTGGCCACTGTGGTGGGTAGGTGGTAGGTTATCAAGACCAGTCAGTGGTTGGAGAATTCCGTTTTTGTTGTTTTGAAGTGGGAGATGTGGGGTTAGAATTTCGCTGGCATTAGGATAAGGTCGATGCAGGTCATGGACCTTAATTGGCCATTGTGGACATGGGGGCGCATCATGTTTTCAAGCAGTAGGCATGTCGCGGCAGCGCATCCATTAACCTGAGGGTGGCCTTTAGAATGCGCAGTTCTATGTGACCCTGGGGGGTGTGGGGTGAGGAAGGCCACCAGTCCGTTGGTGTGTTTAGCCAACAGTTCATGTTGCTGACTACAAAAGGGTCTGGGGGTAGCAGGAGGTATTTGACCGCTGAGAAAAATTCCCAATGCATGCGTGCACTGTTTGGGACATAGATATTGACAATTGCGTGCGCTATGTTGGCTCACGAGAAAGTGACAATGAGAACTCAGCCAATTAGTAATGTTTCTGATGATAATAATTTGAAGAGATTGTTTCTCCAAACTAGCACCCCACAGTGCTCTGACCAAAAGGATAGGGATGGTAGGAGCATGGATTTCCAAGCCTCCTCGGAACCTCATGGACAGTGGGACTCCTGGATGGCCAGAATATCCACGGGTAATTTTTATTGTAAAAAACTCAGTTTCCTAGCCCGGGATGGTGAGGCCTTGAGTCTGGCAATATTCAATGTCCCTAAAGTGAAGGTTTCCCCCATTGCACCTTAGGTGTGAGGGGGTGGGCACCTGGGACCACTAGCCTCCTTTAGATCCCCATGGGCCTTCACGGCAGCATGGGTGTTAGCAGCAACGCTATTGGGATTTTTGTTAATTTTTGCAGAAAGAGTTGCATTGGGTTTAGCCTTCACTTTTTGTTTCCCTGACGTCGGACAAATTTTTTGTGGTGTGGATGAGTTCAGTGCACCATTGAGCGAGTCAAAAAATTTTTTTTCAGTTGGGATGGGCCCCAAGTCAGTTTCAACCAGAGCTTGGGTGCAACAATTTGGTGAGATTGAGTCCCCCATCGGATCCTCAGATTGAGTGGCCCAAACATGGGCTTCCCAATCTGATTGGTTGATGGATTCCCGAGTTGCTTCTGCCATGAAGGTTTCAATGTTCTCCTGGTGTTGGGAGTGTAGGATAGCAGTGGTAGCTTTGGCCACTTCCTTGGCTGCGGCCCTGTGGGCCTGCTTGGCCTTCTTCCACTCTTGCGGGGAGATGGGCTTTACCAGTAGGTAGCAGCCTTGTGCTCCCCATGGGAAAGCCTCTTTGGTGCTTATGGTTGGTTCGTAGTGTGTCTCTCCGCTGGCCATGGCCACCAAGGGGTGCTCTTGGAATGTGACGCCCTCCTTGGTGGGGCATGCATGCACCTTATGGCCAAACGCATCACAGTGGGTGCAGATGGGGGGCGCGCTGTCCACGGTCACCTGGAATGGGTGGGTGGTATGCCCTTCAATATTAATAAAAGGGGAGTGCGGGATCTGGGTTAGGTCCTTCACGATCTCCTTAGTTGGGGTCAGAACTGCGATGGCTTTGCCAGTGCACAGGTATGGCATCAGTGTGAAGCATTGCATTTTGAATCATTGTATTTCGCTGTATATGGCAAGACCATCTTTCAGGTGTTGTTCCAAAATGTCACGTTTTACCATAGTAGGCAAAAAGTCAAACATGAGGAAGGTTTGATTTCATCCATCTGGTGTGTTTGGTTTTGACGACCCATTGCCCTTCATGGAGGTCAACCACTACGCGCACCACAGCAGCCTCGTCTGCTGCCTCTTTGTTTTTGAAACCTAGGTCCAGCCAACCGTGTGACATGGAGTGAGGTGCGACATACACCGCGGTCAGGAAAAAGGTGTGCACATCTTCACAAATTTTTCCCATAAAGCCATTTATTGGATGTCCAGAAACACGCGGACTCTGTATTCCACCAACAAAAGTGGCTGGGAGTGCGGCGTGTTGATGTACTGGTTGCATCGTGCTTGTCATGCGAGTATTTCTGGGGAAATAGTGACCGCCGGTTTTTTAAAATTTTTGTCTATTCCGCCAGTTTCTCCAGGGCGTTTTTGAACGTTGGAGGCCGCGGGCCTTCCACCTGCTCCTCTTACCTTACTTGACCAACTGCTCCCTGACATGGGCGCAGACTAATCTCCTCTGTGAGATTATCAAACTAGATTCAGACTTGAATTGAATAGGTTGCAAAAGTGATTGCAACGAGAAAGAAAAGTTGAACAAATTCTCAGTACATAATATTTAGTTTTTATGATGTTTTGAGGTCAAGGCTCAACCTAACTGATACCATAAGACCTACTTGTTGCATCCAAATGGGCCTCATAACTGAGCATCAATTGATATTATTATGACTATTTTTAGCATTGGTAATCAGGAAATGCAAATGTGAGGATTTGAGATGATGAGCAAGTTAAAATACTTACTCCCAATTTAAGCATTGTAGGTCAACTCTCAAGCCAGCATGTGGGAATCCAGCTCAGTTATGCTCTCTTGGTGCTACGCCGCTGGATCCTACAAAGTATTAAATAAGTACAATAATAGATAAATATAAAAATTTGGTCTTTATAATTTTTAATTTAAGCGCAGGGGTCAAAAGAGAAACAATCCCTTTCCAACTTTCAACAATTAGTATTTATACTATTTTTGAAGGGCGAGGGATTTGAGGATAGGGTTGGAATAGCTTTGATGCTTTCCAACTTAGTAATATGGGTATCAATCCTATCAGAATGTGGGGGAAAGGTAATTAATTTTGGTAAAAAGGACGATGGGTTTTGGGGAAGAATATACCCATGCGACAGGGTTTTTGATGTACCCCAACCAATCACCACTCAAGAAATTTTTCTCACCTTGGGGGCCTGCCGCCACGCCTATAAAAGGGGTGGCCCCCGTGCAGGCGTGGTGAAGGACTTAGTGCTGGGTGAGGGAGTACCTTCCTCTGGTTTCCCTGAAGTCCATTGTGAAATCAGTGAAATCTGATTGTTTGTTTTTACTGAACGTGCCCATGTGGGTTTTGAACTGGTGTTACCCCAGTTTACGGGGTTCCACTGAGAATTGGCCAGGGTTTTTTTGGCTGTTCTCATCGACATTTTCATTAGATTTGCTCATAATGGCTTCGGGGAATTGCAAATGGCTGACATTTACCTTTATTTGGTGGAACTCGACCTAAAACATTTTTATTTTTGAGCTGCAAAGGTAAATGTCTGACATCATCCCCCTCAAGAATGTTGTGGGGTGGCGAGTAGGGCAGGAGGAAACAGTCATGTACGCGATTAATTGTGATACTAGTAGCTAGCGACTTAATGGAATATTCATTTCCACTCTTGTATGTGATGGTGAAGGGACCCTAAGTTGTTCCAAGCTTACCGCTTCTGGGAGTGATGCGGTTGTGGTAATATAATACCATGTCAGACACTTGGAATGTAGGCAAAAGTTCTGAGCTCATTGGCTGCCTGCCCTTCCATTATCACCATTTTGGCTAAATTGGACATTGCTTCTGATTAAAGCTGGATGATGCATTGAACCAATAATCTCATAACTTTCTCAGGCTTCTCAAATCTAGAGGAGAATAAATCCTTTACTAGGAGAGCAGGTATCCCTGGTTCTCGCCCATATAAGACATGGAATGGGGACATTTTCAATACCCGGTGATAACTTATCTGGTAGGCCATGAGAGCACTGGGTAAGTATTGATCCCAGTGAAAGGGGATCAGAAGATTCCATTCTTCATATAATAGATACCAGGGTACCAAATGCTCTTTCCACATTTCCATTGGTGGAGGGATTGTATGGATCCAAGAAAAGTTGTTGTGCTCCCATAGAGGTTGCCAGGATTTTTACTACTCTGGAGGTGAAGTTCTTCCCATTGTCGCAGAGTAGTACTTGAGGGTAACCATGTTGAGAAAAAAAGTTTTGATGTAAAAAGGTGGCTGTGGCCTTGGCCATTTGGGCAGGAAGAGCCACGGCTTCCACCCATTTAGTGAAATGATCAATAGCTACTAGTATAAATGTATTCCCACTAGTAGTCTGAGGAAGAGGACCTATTACATCCATACTGATGGTGTGGAACGGTTGTTGGGGGGCAGTGGGTTGATACTGGTATCAAGTCTTGAGACCGGATTGCCTCTTACATGTATGGCAAGCTTCTTAGACATCAACAATCTCTTCCATCATTCCATCCCAATAGTTCCAATCCTTAATCCACTCATATGCTTTCTTCTCCCCTCCATGACCTAGGGTGGAGTGAGCTCTAGGATGACGGGTACTCGTTCTGAAGGCTGAAGGTAAGGCAGCCACTTTGCCCCCACTTGCTTATACAACTTCCCATCCTCCACTTTTGTGTTTCGGGAGTTCTGGGATAACATCTTCTGGATGAGCTTATCCTCATCCTACCATTCATTTTGAGTCATTAATAGATCATGAAATCTCTCCGCTTCACTGTTATCCAAATGAAGGACTGGCAGCCTCGTCAACCCATCAACATTTAAGTGGCAGGTCCCTGCTCAGTGTTCAATCTTCATATCATAGGGCTAGAGCTTTAGTTCCCAACGAGTTAACCGGCTGGTAGGGTGCTTCATATTTTGTAACCATTTTAGTGAAGCGTGATCTGTAACCACAGTGAAGGCGGTACCATATAAAAAGGGCGGTAGTGCTTCACAGCTAACAGAACAGCGAGGCACTCCTTCTCAGTTACACTATGATTTCGTTCCACTTTCTACAGCATCTTACTGAAATAGGATACTGGATGATCTACACCATTTTCATCTTATTGGGCTAAGATGGCCCCAACGGCATAGTCTGGAGCATTAATAAACAAGATAAAAGGTTTATTGTAGTCAGGCGTCTCAGGATAGGAAGTTGTTGTAACAATTTTAACGTCTCAAAAGTGGCCTTCTGTTCTGTACACCAATAGAAAGAAATGTTTTTAGTCAATAAACGAACAAGTGGTTCTCTGAGCTGGGCATATTTTGGGGATAATTTAATGATAATAACCCATCATCCCTAGAAGATCTGAATGTCCCGTAGATTCTTAGGAGAGGCATCTTCAAAATCGCTCCAACCTTATCTAACATGGGTTGGATTCCTTTTTAGGAAACTGAGTGTCCAAGAAAATCCAATTTCCTTTGGAAGAAGGTATATTTTGAAGGCTTTAACTTATTATTTGACTTGCTTAATCTTTATAACACTTCCTTCAGATGATCAAGATGTTCATTGAAGGTTCGTGAGAGCACTGTGATACCATAAAGATATAAGATGACACAAGTTAACTTTAGGTCCCACAAAATATGATACATTGCCCGCTGAAAAGATGCAGGTGCGTTACACAACCCTTGTGGTAATCAGGTTGGCTGGAAAAGACCCCCACTACAAATAAGGGCACATTTCTCCTGATCTTCAGGGGAAAGATCCATTTGCCAATAGCCACTAGCCACTAGCCAAGTCCATGGCGGAGAAGAAGTTAGAGCCAGAGAGCTGGGCCAGGGCGTCGTCAATGCGGGGGATAGGATAACTATCCTTTTTTGTGAGATTATTCAATTTTTTGGTAGTCCATAACTATTTGATGACCTCCGTTTTTCTTTTTAATAAGCAACATAGGGGAAGACCAAGGGCTTTGTGAGGGAACTAACAATCCCGCATCAAGTAATTGCTGGAGCTCCTTCCTCATTTGCGCTTCCTCCACCTTCGAATTATGGCTTGGTTTTGAATGAATAGGGCGGGCATCACCCACATCAATGGAGTGACACCAGCCCTTCATGTGACCAAAGTCATGGTCTGATTTAGATAAAGATATCGCTATACTCATCTAATAAAATATGAACTTTTTCCAATTCAACTGGGGTAAGCTTATCTGAAATATGAACGTTGGGAAAGGTATACACCATGTTATCCATAGGAAAACCCAAATCCACCATAGAGCCAACGGAGTGGATACGTTCAATATCTACTGGAAGTAGGAAGCCTTAGCCAATCTCCTGGTGTTTTTGAATGTTCATGTCTTTCCAGTGAGGTTTCCCAGAAAAAGGGCAATAGGCCTCTGGTAGGATGGGTCTAGTACCCCAGGAAAATCCCTAGGCTTCAATGGGCTAACGCCCTCAAGACTTGTGATATGCAACAAGCGATGGTGTGGGATTTGGATTGTGATTTTAGTGTCAATCATGCGTTGTTCCCCAGGTTTAATTAATACCTCGTATGCAGCATAGAAAGGGATGCCATTTCTTGCATTCACTGAGTTGGGCAATTTTCTAGTGTGGCGTCACAAGGTGGAGTAAGATAAAGTCATTGCTGAGAAAGGGTATTTGATCAGGCAAGAGTATTTATGCTTGCTGGGTTCTTTGTTAGATAAGACTAATGGGACTTCATAGCTTAATAATGATAGGTATACTTGCTTCATGTTTATTATTCCCTCATATTAATCATAAACTGAGTGCCGATGAGCATATCATATGTGCTGTTGTCCAAAGCCACAGCAGGAGCTGATAAGATAAGCTTCCTAATGAGAAGGAGAAGGAAAGAGTATGCCCTGACGGCATGGGTATTATTTGAGCCTGCAGTTCACTATTGTTTTGTATACTCCAAGTCAGGAACTAGTTTTATTTTCTTGATAATCTTGGTGGAGATCACATTAACATGGGAACAGTTAACCAGGATAGCCAGTATCTGGACCTTCTGAATGATCATTTTAACTTTGGTGAGCGTTCCTCCAAAGTTAGGTGATAAAGATAAGACCTCCTTGAACTTGAAGGTGGAGTTAACTTTTTAGCAGTCTCAGGGTATTTATCCATGATGGACTTTAAAGGATGAACCCGCTGAAGAGGGCGTATCAGGACAGCTAAGAATTGGTCACCATCACTGGCAGTGTCAATAATTTTTGGACACCCTAGATTAGGTTGAGATAAGTTTCATCAGTATGGTAGACTCATATACTCCTTAAGCGTTCAAAAACAGGCACTTCTACTTCCTCAGGGGCTCCCAATATATAGTAACCAACATTATCGTAACTCCCATCAGATTCCTTCCCAAGGGTATTCATGAAAACGGGCAAGGCCACGATTAAGGAAGAGGGAATGGCCACAGAAGATTGGGTAGCCTTAGAGTGCGCATTCACCATCTTATCTGGAGGGGAAGGCACATTGACTTTAGTGAGCTTGTGCGGCTGTATGGTTGTTACAACCTTACAAGCCTTTTGATTCATTAGAATGAGGGATGACTTTGTTAAGTTGCACTGAGAGAGCAGGTTTTGTAGGGAGAATAGGAACAAGAGTTACACTCCCAACTGCTCAACAAGCGGTAGCTCTTCAATGGTAGGAGCTGAAGCTTTCAGCTCAACGTCGCTTGTGTTAGCCCATAATTGGAATTCAGCCACTTTAAACAAAGCCTCTTTAATGTCGCAGAGATTTTAATTTGGCGTTTTACTGAGATGATGTGTCTGGATAGAGAGGGTTGAGAGGCTAGCCCAGTTAACAGGGCGGCGATAGCATCATAAGAGGTAAGCATGTTATAGGTGGATAACCTTTGCGCAGAGAGGTAAAAGCATTCAGCAAAGGCAATAGTTGATTCACCTTCAACCATAATAAGGCGCATAAAAGCCTGTTTTTCCCTGTGTCGACTCTGTTGTGATCAAAATTCAGCCAGAAGAGCCTCCTTCACCTCTGCCCAAGTGTATGATAGGTTCAGAGTAGAAGCTATCATCTCTTGTTTTAAACGACTCAAACAAGGAAAGGTGTGGCGAACTTTTTACTTATCTGTGGTGCCATCCATAGCGGTTTCATAAACTTACAGGAAGGTAGCAATTCTACCTTCACCAGGGACGAACTTTTACTTAAAGGAGAGTTTGTAAGGACGCTGTTTAATCTCCTTAAGGCGGAATAAAGCATTTTTAAGTTGCTTCTCAAGAGCAATGACTTTTGGCATACAGGGAAACACTGTAGTGAGCACCATTTTGTATGAATCCAGCTCAGATACACTCACTTAGTGCTACGACACTGGATCCCACAAAGTATTTAATAAATAAAAATATAGGTAAATATAAAAATTTAGTCTTCATAAGTTTTAATGTGAGCGTGGGGGTCAAAACAAGGAACAATCCTTTTCCAAATTTCAATAATTAGTATTTATACTATTTTCAAAGGTCGAGGGATTTGGGGATAGGTTTGGAATAGCTTCAATGCTTTCCAATTTAGGTAATATGGGTCTCAACTTATCAGATCATGGGGGAAAGTTAGTAAATTTTGTTAAAACGGACGTTGAGGTTTTGGGGCAGGATATACCCATGTGATAGGGTTTTGATGTACACCATTTAATCACCACTCAAGAATTTTTCTCACCTTGGGGCCTGCCGCCATGCTTATAAAAAGGGGTGGCTCCAGCGCAGGCGTGGTGAAGGACTTAGTGCTGGTTGGGGAGTACCTTACACTGATTTCCCCAAAATACCATTGTGTGTATGGCGAAATCCAATCGCTTGTTTTTACTGGATGTGCCCATGCAGGTTTTGAACTGGTGTTACCACAGTTTACAGGGTTCCAACAAGAATTGGCCAGGGTCTTTTGGATGTTCTCGTTGACATTTTCATTATAATTGCTTGTAATGGCATCAGGGAATTGCAAATGGCTGACGTTTCCCTTTTTTGGTAGAACTTGACCTAAAAATTCCTATATTTAAACTGCAAAGGTAGATTTCTGACACAGCATGAACAGAACCTTAACTTAAAGGTATTAATTTGAGATTCAATCAAGAAGCATCACGTGCATGAGAATTGATTTAGGCACCTTAAGGAATCCCATCCCCAATTCTAGAATCTTGAGAGGCGCGGCCCCCACTGCTGCGGTCATGAGGATGACACAGAGAAATGAGGTTGCTGACCAGGTGGTTGATCTGGAAGGCAGTAAAATATCATGATTATACTGGGCCATGAAGGTCCACAAGGCACACGTCCCCACATACTCTATAATCTTTAACGCTCTTTAATTTAACAAAATAGTCTATATTCGCCCCATCTTTTATTTTTTGACCTCTCTGATTATCTTTGCTTCTTGCCCAGTTTTTAACATTGGTTACAGTTAAGAGAACTGTTACACTGAGAGAAGTAGTGATCACTACGGGGGGCTCTGAGCTGTCCAAAGTGAAAACGTTTGTCAATAACAATGGATAATACTAATAGTCAAAAAAAATCAATCTGCTGATCAGTTGAGAAGCGCGCTTGATGGATTAGTGCCTCGCGATATGAAGTGCCACCCATGCAGACTGAAAGTTTAGAGTTCCAGGCCACGTTCCAGTTCTCTCTACCTTCAGTTGACGGTATCAATATCCACTTCAGTATGAGAACATTTTTTTAGTACTAGATGGTCCCAACCTGAGGAGGGGGATTCATCATTGTTCAGTATGAGAACCTTAACGACATTATTCAACAGTTTAATGAATAGAATTTACTCTGTGGGTGCCCACTAAAGCTGCTCCCATGCTTCTTTGGTACCTTCTACTAATTGGGATATATATACTTCAGCATAACTACCAGCTTGATAATTGACTTTGGGGACTGAGCGTTATCTCTGGAATTTATCCATCTGCCCTCCATAATCTCTAACAAGTAGTCAGGCTACACCATAATGAAGTCTTATGAAAAATAAAGCTTATGCAAACCTTATACTCCCACATTTTCAAATTCTATAATGAGACCTCCTACTTCATCCACAATAATAAAGAAGTCATTGTCAATAACTAATCATTAATCAACAAGGCCCAAAGCCAACTCATGGTATTAGATAGTGGAATTTTGGGTTACCTCAAGGACCAACTCCGTCAGAATGTATAAGTCTTTAAAGTTGCCTGGAACTAATGCTTCAACTAAGTCAAGACATGGTGTGGACCCTTCAGCAGAGTAACAATGAGCTATCTTTTCACAACTTTTCTTATGGGAGTAAAGAACTGAAGGTCCTCATGGGCCTCAAGGGCCTTTTGGCCCCAAAGTGCCTACTTCTAGCGACACTGAAAACTCCTGTAAAAGGATATTTTGGCAGCCCTTGCTGCTTTACAGGATCAATCTGTAATGCGGCCCAATGGTGCTTGCTCCAAGTGGACAGAGTCCCTCTCCACCATGGGGTCTTGATTGAGGCCTTGTCAGATGAAATGGATAATCTTATTGCCTTTACCAAGCTCGCTAATAGTCACATTTCCCAGCTTGAGAAAAATTGTCAAGGGTTTGACAACAACTTGAACAACTTAGAAATCCATCTTATTAAGCACACTGACATCCAAGCATCAAAGGAGCATGTTGATCACAAGGCCTATATTACCTCCTTAAAACGGAACTGTGATATTATCCATGAGGATCTCAAGGGTTTAAATGATAGTTAGATCAGAAGGATCCTTATGATTATACAGAAACCAAAATTTCTGAGCCTGCACCAAATTCTTGTGTCAATACCCTTTCTACTCCTCATGTAGCTAATTTCAAGCATAATCTAAAGGAGCTCACCCCTGTCCAGGAAAGTATTGCATTTTTTATATGCATATGGGAGTTTATGGAAGAGGCCACCTACCAGCAGAAAGTGAAGCATATCCACTACTGCCTGAATAGCACCACTCAGGAGATTATGACTCATCATCTAAAGGAATGCCACACATTAGAGCAGGTCCAAAACGCCCTAGTCCAAAAATTTGGCAGCAACTAAAACCAGATCAATCAAGAGCAAGCATTCATAGGTTTTTGCCTGATTAAAGGAGAAAGCCCTGTGGAGTTTGCCAGCTATTTTCTCGCCCAAACGCAGCCCCTAGTACTCACAAAATGCATTATCTTGAATGACGCCATAACCACTGTCATCTCTATGTTGGGTCTTATCAAGAGTTTCAGATGAACATGAGTGGCCAGAATAATGGTTTTTTTGTATATGGGAAAACAAGGAAAATTGATAAGATACCTGTGTCGACCTTACATCTTAGATCCACCGCCTCTTTTTTCCTCTAACCGTTATCAGGTCCATGTTGTCAAAAACAGAAGAATTCTTGACCCCAGTGCACTTACTTCAATGGCTTCCATAATAGCTCCAAGACATGCTGAAAATAACTTGTTGAGGAGGTGGGAAAATGACTTTCAAGATGAAGGAAGAGGCACTTCATGCTGAATTCACTATCTCGCCTCAAGAGACATCTATGACCTCTAACAAATCTGAAGCTATGATACCAGAAGAAGAAGTTTTGGTACCCAATGACAATAAAGAACTTAATATCACTTACTATGCTTCTGATGGATCTCCTTTGTTTCTCATTCTACCTCCAAATTTGGGAGTTTGGTTACCCGCATAACTATTTAATTCAATAAATCTAGCACATGTAATCATCAAATGTGGTTCACCTCGTGAATGTCATTTCATCCAAACTGATGATATGCATCAAGATTGCTCCAGACTTGCCGCATTACATGGAATTTAGCATGACTGACTCAGTGTACACGATCCATAGGGACCAATTATGCCCTACCTATATGTTTTGGGAAGCTTTTCATGAATATTTCCGCTGTGACACTGGATAACCCAAGCTTTGACCTTCTTCTCAGGACTCTGTTTCTCTGGGACTACTCCACGGTAGTTCATTATGATGAATGATTTCTATCCTTTCTAGGATATCAAGTTTCCCCAAATATTAAAAAATCATACTACTCCAAAATGGAGGTCAAAGCTTGAGCTTGCCTATTAGATAGTGAGAGCCAAATTGATAAAATCAAGTATTAAGTAAGGGGCTCTTGAATACATTTGCCCCTGCCTGCAGGCGATGGCCATGAAGGCATGTCAATCTGTTTATTTAAACTGAACACTATACCTCCAAATTCTTAGGTTATTGTTGACACTTAGGTCCATGTAACCATCCCCTCTGAATACCTGCTGGAGATTCAGGGTCTAGAAAACTTTTAACTAAGAAGGTCCTAACTTGTCTGGGAGCTTTAGATTTCACCAAGCTAGATCCTTATTGGTGTTTCTAGCTAACATTACTGACAAATCTAGGGTAGAGACCCTAATAATCCAGCCGCTTATGTCTGCCTCCTACCGTTAGAAACTTTCAATGATGACCACAGCTATGGAAATCTGAGGGATTTTGGTTTGAAGACACCCCCATAAGTGGCTCTAGTCAACACTTGTATCAGGAAGGATCTTACTGGGGAAACAACAGCTCCAAGTTGGAGAATTATTAGAGGAGTAATCAGTGCTCTTTATGGCCTTTAATTACGATTTTTAAAGCATGAGTGGGATACTACATCATGTGAAGACTGGGAACGCTCTTCCCTTTTGGTCCTAACCTTACTCAAAGAGTAAGGTTAAAGAAGCCCAGGTAAAGGTAGAGCTCAAGAAACTGCTTGAAGTCAGGTTATTGGCACCTTTGCGCAGTCCTTGGGTCTTCCCACTTCTGTTAATTCAGAGGAAGAAGGCAGCCATTGTGTGGTTATGGACTACTACCAGCTCAAATCCATCACAAATATAGACAGTTATCCCTTGCCTCAAACTGACAACTCTCTCCACATGCTTACCAGGATGTAATATTTTTCTGCAATGGATCTTTATAGCAGATAATAGCAAGTGGAGCTGCCCCTGAAGAACAAACCAAGCGTGCACTAAAAGCTGACAAAGGGCTTTTTATACCCACAAGGATGCCCTAGGGCCTTTGCAACTCTCCAGCCACCTTTCAACGCACCATGGATGGGATACATAGGGACTTGAAGCTATCCTGTGGCCTCATACACCTTGATAATATACCATTTTTGTGAATCTTTAATGGTCATGTGGGACACCTCTGGGAAGTCTTCAATATTATTAGAAAGGCTTCATTAATTCTCAAACCTCTAAAGTGTTTTTCTCCAATTAGAAATTGAGTTTCTTAGACATAAAGTCTCTAAGGATGATATTCAGTCTCTTCTGGACAAAGTTAACGCCATTGAGAAGATGTCACGCCTCCGTCCTGGTAATTCAAGTAATATTTGACAAGGTGGGTTATTATTTTCAGTTCATCCCTCAGTTTTCCAACCTAGCCAAACCCTTTTTTTTACCTACTGCAAAAAATGTGCCTTTTGAATGGTTGTTCAAACAAAAAGCAGACTTTTAATGCGTTGAGGACTGCTCGTTGCAATAAACACATTTTAGTTCATCCACATTTTGATCAACCTTAGCTGCTATTTACAGATAGGAGTGATGTTGCCGTTGGGGCTGTCTTAGATCTTCACAATGAAATCAGGTCAAACATCCAGTAGCTTATTTCACCAAGACCTTGAGAATGTCTGAACAGAATTATAGCATAAAAATGAGAAACTGACTGTCTTGTATTCAATAAAATACTAACGGCCATATCTCTATAGCACCCACTTTACAATCATCACTGATTATTTCTCTCTCCAATGGCTGCAGCAAATGAAAGATCTGGATGGCCAATTAACAAGATGGGCCCTAAGTCTTCAGAGCTACGATTTCATTATTGTCTTTGTGCAGGAGAGATTTACCAGAATGATAATGTTCTCTCTAGGATGCTGGTACTGGCTGCCTTGACCCCCAAGAAGGACTGAATGTATGATGTAATTGGCCAGCCAAAATTATGGAGTTGGAAACCCCTGAGATTGAAGCCAAACTTCGAAAAATAACCCAAGAACCCAGATCAAGGAAGAAATGCTATATAAGAAGGCCAATTGTTGGGATTTTTTCCCATATTCCCAGCCTGCTAGATTACCTGGTATCGCTAGGGGAAAATTCCCTAAGGCGAAGTGAATCAGAAATTGGTTGGCCCAAGTTTCAGAGGAACTACGGTCAGGGGATTTTGAGATATTCACCTGGTCATATCCATTAGAGATTCAGATGAAAACTTAAGATCTCATCAGGCGGAGTTACCAACAAAATAGGGGCATCTGATAGTGATTAACTATCAAGTGTACCAATTGGGATTGGTAGGGTTTCATCACTGACTGATTAGAAATGAATAGTGAGTTGCGAGGCAAGTGATGCCGCCTGCAACTAGTGAATCAATTGGTTGGTGAGTGACCTGCCATAATGGGCAATAAGTCCCATTACCTAAGAAGGTCGCTAGCCAATTATGGTTGGTTTACTTGGATCGAGAGGAAAACATTAGGGACATGTTTTCCAAATCTTTTCGTTTGAGGTCTCAAGGATGTCCAATGATAAAAATCCTAGCCAGGATGGGGAAGACCATCGCTGCTAAGACAAGGAAGGGTGATTCAAGGGCAATGGATGCCGTTTCATCAAAGAGGTGTCAACTGAGGGTTAGACAGCCAAATCCCCAACTATATAATTCCCTAGGATTTATTTTAAGAAAAAAGTAACCCTACAAAAAAGTAGTTTTACAGAGTTTAGAGTTTACAGTTATATTATCGATTTGGTGTATAGTTAGACTATTATATCACTATAAAGACATTCAATCCTAATGATACTGGGGTTGAGAACTA